>QLPI01001667.1:0-29173 GCA_003314275.1 Chroogomphus rutilus
GGTACTGCATGAATCGAGTTCGGAAGTGTTTATTACCTAAGCAAAGTAACACGATGAGTATGATGATCATGATTATAGTACTTGCTGATGCAATCTATTTAAATGTTTGCTTGTGAGGTTGTCTTGCTTGATCATAGACCTTTTGCGAAAGATCACAGCTACTTACAAGCCTTGTTGAGGGGTGAAAAATGGAAGAAGAAAAAAGTGAAGTGGACATAATAAATGTGATTTTTGTGCTGATGCTATAGTTATATGGACGGCGAACAGATCATGTTGAGAGATGTAACATCTCAAGGGAAGACATAGGGCACAGTGGGACTGACTCTCGGAGCAGTAACTGTGTTCGCAAGTGTACATATCGAACAAGTCTACCGATCACCAAGTGGCAGAATAATGATTCTGAGAATCTGTCTGTATTGCAACCACGCCACTGTCTTCAAACAATCACCTTTAACTCATGGGGCGATCGTAGTATGACATTAATGTGACTTGTGGGGCTACCGCTAGAACTGATATGGTAAGACTACTGGTAGCTTGTGTAGTGTGGGACGATTACCCATGCACATATCTGCGAGTTCTAAGATACCATATGGGTCATGACAACTAGTACCTAGTGCCTAGAGTGTCGAGGGGCCGGAAAGTCTGTATATCAAATCTGTGGACTGGGCTCCAAAAGGCTCTCCAAGTCATGTGGCTCTTTCATGTGTCCCTGCTCCTGTGTCATAGATGAGAAGAAACTCCAGAATGATTGGCAGTGTAAGATCCGAAAGGAGGAGGGGGTTAATATGCAATGATGACAAACGGAAATGAATGCCGAAACCATACTTGTGGGGATATGGCCAATGATTGTTTGAAGAACTGGGCCAGGATAAGAATTCCCAAGCCCAAGTTTATGTGTCTGATCACCGACCACAAGCAAGATGGTCCTAGATGGGGTGCCTGACCCTGAGCATGGAATGTTTCAATAACAAGCCTGCCACTGAAGATAATGGGTATAAAATCGACAAGAATCTGGTAGTGCAGTTGAACGGGAAGGATTATCCTAGGATCCGTGATCATCCTTTCACAGAATATCAGAAGCCTGTCCGATTGGCGCCTGTGTTACAGTCAAGTTGAGGGATGTTCTCCATGTGCATGAACAGTCGGTTTTGTTCTGAGCAGGGGAGCTCAGGCGAATGAACTCCATTGTGGCCACATGGCGTGACACGCAGGAGAAAATAAATAAAAAATTGGCGCCCTGAATGTCATTACCAATGATCGTGATCCATTCATTCAACGGGCCTGTTGGGTTCTGACACTGATCGGCTAGAAATTTTTCTATTCCGCTGTAACTGAAGTCATTTAAGCAACACAGTGACTCACAGTTCTTCGAAAGAAGCCTATGGATAAGAAACTTGACAGACGAAAGTGCTGGTCAATGGTTGACGGTTAAGAAGGAACAAGCTGACAGCTGCCAGTTATGTGGATAACTGGGAAGCTTACTGTTATTTGAGATCGCTGCGAGCTCGTACTAAGTGGTTAAATTTTATGTGGTACTGAAATATGATATATGTGACTGACGACTAACTTGAATCATTAGAGATGGTTTGTTGACACTAAGGCAAGGGCGTGGAATAGCATTGCGAAGCTTTTCCTTAAGAGAAACTCTATCGGTACCACTTAACTTGACACTTACTGCCACGAAAGGTCTAAGAACTTCAATTCTATTCTTCCCATTCTATTCTTACCTTTCATGCAGGCACGTAGCACTTTCTTACTTAAATGCAGGGTATCTATATGATTATTATATTCCATGAATTAGACTCTAACACAGCACGGGCATGCCCCAATAACTCTAAAACAGCACTTCCCACGTTACGACTTAGATTTACACAACTCTGGCTATGTAGTTATCCTATGTGTCAGATCTGCCAGCAGCCCTATTTAATTGGCACTCCTATTATTGATAACGCAGCAAATCCTTGCCATTCAATGCGGCGTCAGATAAGTTGATACATCAGACACGATGCCAGTATAGGTTGGGATTTGAGCCCCTAGGTTCCAAGAATGGACGGGACGGGTTCTTGTCACTTGATTGTCAAACTCATCGAATTATCGATCAATGGTTTATCACCATTTCAGGTCGACGAGATGACCTCATTCAAGGTGTCTCTCTTCTTACAGTCAAGAGGAGGAAACGGAGGAATTGTAAGCTTTCTTCTCAGACTTCCTTTTCTGGTCAACTGACACAACCTGTCCCGTGTGCCATTGACACCTTGTTAAGGGGTAGCGCAATGATGCGCAGTAATAAACTTTGTACTGGAGCTTTTGAAAGACGTCTGATGAATATATCAAGATTTGGAAGAACATAGGCGTATGCCATAGCATGTCTAATTTCTCTTGTTGATCGTTCAAAATTTTCCCTCTTTGCTCTTGTAAACAATATGTCTATACCATCCAAGCTAGCCGCGTAACGTGTGGCATGCGTGCGCAGCTCTGTGAGCGCACCGCATTTCATCAGCATCCGCCAATTCCCTTCGCGTCTAGGTGTCTCCGCTCAGCCAACTCCTGAGTTCAAGCGACATGCTCCAATTGAACTGTTCCCTTTTGTGAACTCACTTCATGTCACATCGACGATAAGATGGATCTCGATCATCACCATCATGACGGTGCCTCCATTCAACGCCAACATTTGGCTGTTCGAATCCCCTGGTCCCAAATTCTTGTGCCATCCCCTTCCTTCCTCCATTCATTCACCCATACGCTGGACAAGGTGTAAAACTCTCACATAATCCCGATGAGCATTTGTTGATCCTTAATGACGGGTCTTACTAGTAGGAGTTGGAAAAAAATGGAAAAATAAAGAAAGTCGGCAATATTACCGACAGTGACTATTAAAAATAAGCACCGTCCTTTGTTGCTGACTTGCTTGTATAGCCTAGCCCGTGCTGTGTCAAGAGCCAGAGAGCTCACAAGATGGGAATGCACGGCCTCCTTTCCAAAATTCATAAATTCAACCAAAGCAATTCCTTCGATTTCACACAGAGAGTTTTGCCGTAAATCAAAATTCTCCAATAAAGCGAAGTGACAAATATAATATCAGACGTTGTCTCGTGAGTATCATATTAATTACAGTGAGTTGTCTATCCAACCTGAACTTGTAAATATTGGTAATGTATAGATATGGGTGAATTTTGTACTTCTGCACGTGTGGAAATGAGCAGGGGAAGTTGACTGCTAAAAATTCGGATGTGCGTCTAAATTTCTGGGTAACGTCTTAAGTTTCGGTTGCTGAATATATTAGTACGTGGGTCTACAACTATGGACGCGTATGCAAACACGTCCACATGTTCCT
Source organism: Chroogomphus rutilus (assembly GCA_003314275.1). NCBI lineage: Eukaryota > Fungi > Basidiomycota > Agaricomycetes > Boletales > Gomphidiaceae > Chroogomphus > Chroogomphus rutilus. The sequence continues at coordinate 3,335 of QLPI01001667.1, forward strand.
CCTATGACGTGCTTTATCCCTCCACATCAATTTCCTTACTGTCCCTATTCCACTCTAGTTCCTCATCAGAGTAGTATAAAATCAGAACCATCTTCCACAGTCTTGCCTCAGTCGCGTTCCCACTTACACGACTGAGCAGCCTATCTAGCTTACTAAATCGGCCATCAATCATGCATTTCTTGGGTATCTTCGGCTTCACGCGTATACTGGATGAAGCCAGTCACGTCTTGGAATCTGATGTTAATTTATTTCATCGGCACAAGGTTATTATTTCTTGAATGCAACATGAGTTTTCTTTTTCTGGTCAGTTGGCTCATGTTAGGCTTGCAAGTGTGGATGATAGTCTGCCGTACGCAGTTAAGAAGAAGCTGCGCCCAGAGGAGCTATAACCAGTTTCATCTTTCCATCTGAGAGTTGTGATTGATAATTCGACTTGTTACACAACGGCGCAAGATGCTTTCGGGCGGATGGAATGTACAATTCTGCACTAGCCTATTAAGCAATCTACATCCAAAGTTTCATGCCTTTGCACTTTTAGGGTTTACTGGCGAGGGGCGTGTCCGAAGTTAGGGTGGGAAGACCTGTGATCTAGTCCACTAATATGACGGCAAGATGAAATTACTACCTTTTTGTGGTATAGACGTTTTGAACGTTCACATTTTTGCTTAGTACTTCCCTATTGAGGCGGGGGTGTCCGCTTCCGGTCGGTGGCGGTTGTACTTGTAATTGGCCGCAAGACTGGGGAATTTTGAAAAAATTTCCTTGTCTGATATTTAATGCCGCAGACAGAACAGGAAGCACTGCCAATAAGGGAAAGGCTGGGGGAGAAAAATTGAGTGGAACTAGTGCAAAAGGTACAAGTAAGTGCTGTACCTCTTGATCAGACTGAGTGCAAAATGCGTATGTTGGAGGGTTTGATTAATTGCGCCATCTGGCGCTCCCAGACTCGAGACCAGTGATTTTTCTATGATTGGGCGGTTATCACGCAACGACGGAGAAGATTGTAAATTGGAAGGCGAGGGGCATACTTGTAATTAGAGTGGTTACCATAATCCTAATACCCTCCGCGGACTGCATTTATATTATCGTCACTTAGAACAATGGTTATACTACGTTCCTCGCCATTCTGCGATTATTGGTAATTCCATTCCTTTTCTAATTTATTTGGCTCTTGACCGTTACTTATATTAGCGTGTCCGAACCTGAGCGGGGGTTATCATATCATCATTAGCACGGACTCATACCACTGCAGATGACCTTGTTTTTCTGGGGGCTGGGAGCCAAGAGCCTGGGGGAGGAGTGTGAACAGAATTCTGGATAAAGGGTTATCTCTGCATGTCTTGCCCAGTTTCTGGGCGAGATACGCGACTGCGCGCCGCTCACCACACTAGCTAATAGCCGTGCCTGGTAGTGAGCCTGGATTCTCACCACCCTCGCATTCCAGTGCTATTTATGTTTTATCTTCGACCCTCATTCCCTGAGCGCCGACACCTACCAGACTAGACCTCTCCTTCGGACGGGAATTTTAGAATTCATACTCCTCTCCCCCCTCTCCTCTTCATTTCTTCGAGCTTGATGAATTGGAAATATTTGATGAGATTTCATGCAGTGGGTCAAATCAATCCATAGCAGGGTCGTCTACATGCCCATCACCTGGCTTCTCCTCCGCCTTGCACCGTAGCGCCGTAAGACTGTATAACGCTTCCACCGCTCAATCAAACCGAGTACTCCCGCCTTCCCCCGTTTACATATCCGTCACCTTCCGCCATCGCCACGCTCGGGTTAGTTCCTGTAGGCTCAAGCTCAGCTATGAATAACTAAATAACACCTTGGTAGTTCTCCAACCTCCAGCCCTCTCCCGCGGCGCAGCAATTTGCAAATTCGTCTGTAGAAAGAAGATTCAAATGGGGGTTCAAGGCTCATAGGAAAATAGATGTTGCATACTTCAGATAAGTGAAGACCCCAAATGAGAATGAAGGCGCCGTCAAGAAGAAGAGGTTATATAGAAGACCAGAGACTTAGTAGAGGTTCTGCAAACCTACGAACACCATGTGACAAATTCTCGCTCTTTTGGGCCGTATATATCTGCGCAGCACCCAATCAAGTTCTCCCCCATCCGAGTTCCCCCTTAATCTCTAGCATGCCTATCACAAAAAAAAAAAAAACCCCACTAAGTGGAACATTTTATTATTTATCTAGTAACGTACCCCGCTTTTCAAATATATATGTGTGTGTGAAAGTTTAACGAAGCTGGCACACACCTAAGACTCCCCCAGACCTCAAGTGAGTAATCTCACGAGACCTCCAGAATAGCTTGCGACCTTAGGTGCAAAACGCAAAACATGGAATTGCAAATAACAAAGTCCCAAGTGTAAATAACCAACCCGTACAAGTTCCCGTATCCACTACCTGCCATGGAATACAGCATCTATATTTCCCTTTCTTTCGTTGATTTATTTAATGGACTTTTTCAAATACTAAAGGACCGGGTCTCACCTTGATTCGCGATGTGCCCGTGCCTCATATATTATACCTAGACGAAATCACTATTCTTATAATTTTCTGTGACCTTTAGTCCGTTTTAGGACCAACCCATGCCTTAATGCTAAGGTTTTTTTTGGTGTCCGGACAATCCATGTAGTATCGTACATCGTACATGAGCGGACCTCAATGAATAAAATGGGGTTTTTTTTTCCAGAGTGGTAAGTTGACACCACCGACTGTCCCAAAATATTCCTCCTGGATCTCTTACATCTAGGTGCAACCTTCAGGATGCAAGAATCAGAGCATGCTTACAAGTTAAACCAGAGTCCCCACACCCATAGTCTTACATCCAAGAATCAACCCAACGTCAAGCCTTCAACAGATATATGTTGACCGCCACAACTGTTTGACAAGTATCTGGACGTAGTTCATAAATCTTTGTTGGATGATGATTAAATTGTAATGTGTAATTTATTACAACGATCGATCCACGATGCCAGATGCCATATGTGATGAGACAATTTTTTAATCTGCTGTGAGCTTTAATAGGAGAGCTGAGGGAAGAGGAGTATAAAGAGGGTGAATAGGGAGTTAGAGAAGGTCGTCAGACGAACAACTAAGTTAGTTGGATGAGTGAGTGTCGAGACTCAGTTGAAGCCAGTCAACGTTTGAAGGCTTGAAAGAAGAAATTATGGGAAGCGTGGGTAGACGAAGAGCTCCAGGTTATTGCGGATAGCAAACGCAACGAGCAAGGGGAGTGTGATCGCAATCCATAAAAAATCCTGGTTTTTGATGACTGAATTTCGATGTGAGATTTGTTGTAATGATACGGCCACGGGGCCAACATGTAGTGACACTCGTTAGTTGATGATGTATATCTGCCGTGTCCGGTGGTGTGTCACAGGAGCTTGGAGAGTTCAGGGGAGCGGAATGCACCGGAGGGGAGGAGGGGGAGGAAAAGGGACTAGATCAGCATCAAGATACTAAGTTTAGCGAGAACAGTAGAGTGACAGGCAGAAGTTGAAGAGAAAACTCGCCAGATTGCCGCGAGACTCGGCTGTGGCGTGTCGAGCTTAGAAGGCTGGAAAGAAGGATCCATGGGGAGGAGAGAGGAGGGGGAGAAGAACTTCAAGGTTATCGAGAATAACAAGCGCATGAGAAGAAATGAGATTGGACGCCAACGAAGTGCCATGGATCGTGATGGAGTTCGGAGATGAGGTAATGAGGGATCGCCTTCAAACAGAAAGAAGAACCAGGACCATAAAAGAGAACGACGAGTGGAAGTGAGACATGACAGTCGACAGGAGTGCTGCCAATGAGTGCTGAGACCCAAGGTACTGAGGTCTGAGGCACTGGGCTGAGGCACCGAGGCACCGATCCCTAGCCCGTGCATGAACGCGGAACACGAACCCACACGTCAAGCATGAACATTGAACGTTGAACGTTGGACCTGAGAACAAGAAAAACAACTGCTGCATTTGCAGTTCACAGATTACCATTACCTAGTCCACTGGCCAGGCACCAAGGAAAGGTGTGAGTTAGCATGATGAGAAACCTGCGAGTCGACCTTGACTGTCACTTGAGAGCACGAAGGACAAATGAATAAGAGCAAAGAGCAGTGGATGAACGAATCGAAGCAGGCACACGGAGATACAAGACCGCATGCGTACTAGACAAAAACCACGATACTTGGGTTGCTACTCTCCCAACCTGGCGCCATGTCTATATTCGAATTTGAAGGAGAGGTGTCAATGTCATGCAGGCAGCCTTGACTTCGGAGTCAGAACCAGGACCAAGACCGACTAGACCTCAAAGACCACTCAGGCTGGCTGACATGGCTGGCAGCACTGCATTACACTGACAGCACCCGCACCCGCACCCCGCCCTCGGCCCCGATCTACTCACCAATCACCATCCAGCCCAAGGCCTCACTCTCACTCGCACTCGGACGCACAGACACACCCAGTGCTTCTCCCTCCCACCGATGGCAATCACCTACTGAAATAAGCAGCCCGGAATAAGTAGCCCGGAATAAGTCAGCAGAACAGCTCCCGGACGAACCGTAACAACGTACCGTGGCTTCCACTCGTCCTCTCGGGGCCTCAGGCTCCAGGGGTTATCGTTGAAACCCATGTTAGACCCAAAACATCGGTTAAACCCAAAATCCACCCCGCCAAGCAGAACCCTAACCCAACCCGCCCGCCAAAACCGGATAATGAATCGCGCCCGGTCCGAGTGCGCCATGTCCAGAAATAAAACAACATACATCATCACACAAATTGGTGAACTCAAATCCCTAAAAAGTCAACGCTGAACAAATATACTGCCCAGCCGCCCAAACCCTAATAATACTATCCCCCAATGTAGTAATAACAGCCATCCCCACATCGACCGTGACCTCACACCCCTGACTTGGGGACACCTTTCCCCGCTGGCCCCAACAGGACGGGTCCTGCAGGGGTAGTTATACTTATACCCTCGGCAGATGGCAGTGACGCAGAGTCGGTGCTTGGTGCACGGTTCTGCGGAGTCTGTGTCAACGAGCAAATGTCATTTGAGGTGTCACTTTGCTGCCGACTGCGACATGTCATGAGATGGCAGAGCGTGAGCAGGTTGAGCCAGTGTGGTAGGAAGGTATTGTGTCGTGGCATGGAGCATGCGATTCGTGCGTATTGTGTGTATACGGGGATGAGGGGTGGGTACGCAGGACGAGTAATTGGTTATCGGTGGAAAACGCAGCCAGGGTCTCGGAGGGGTGGGAGTGAGGCGTGTGTGCTGTTCTGGGACCGTGGGGACATGGACGTCGGGTGTGCGGGTGGGAGCTTGCGCGAGAAGAGATGTCTATTTAACTGTTGCCAGTAGATTGTCATAGATGCGGTCACCGGTATCGACGTCATCTGTCAACTTGCTGTCAATGATGATGATAATCGACCATGATGGGGCTATTTCCGCGCTGATCAGGGTGCACTAATTGCAAAGATGACGTCGATCGATCTTTTGTTCCAGGAATTGGCTTACCGGATCGATGCATCGTGCTCGCACCTCGGTCCCTCCGAGCAGCTGAGAAGCTCCAAGCTCTCTCGGTTCGTCCTCCCACGTCGGTGCCTCCGAGCAGGCTGAGAAGCTCCAAGCTCTGTGGGTTCGTATCGACACTCAGCCGACGTCTGCTACATATTGGTGCTGAGATGGGATGGCAAGGGGCACCGTCGATGCACCGATGACGTCCAGCGATATATCGCGGTGGCAGTTTGTTGATTTCGAAGCGATGCCTCCATCGTGTTGACTGCCAGACCCATCCTCGAGAATCTGACAAAGAACAAATATCTTGCTAAAGTCCTGGCAGAAAGGGGACACATGGCAGCGAATAAAGATGTCAACACGAACTCCAATAGCAACACTGCGTAGCGACGGTTGACGCATCGTTTCGCCTGAACACAAGCACACCTGTGCATCACCGGCACCTTCCGACATTCCAACGTCCAACAGACTCGTGCCCATCACTCATCGAACTCGACTCCTCGTGAAATCGACGCGCGAACTCACCTCGCCCGTGACTGCCCGCTCCCGCGCTGCCAGTGTGCCACCCACCCAAGTGGCACCGCGCTCGACACGCGTACTGTATATACTACCACTTACAGGGGCACATTCTAGATACCATCGCCATCAACCTATAACTCGGCCTTGGTCCCAGGTCCCTGGCAACCTCGCCCACTCGCAAGCTTCTCCAGTACCAACCGGAGATGGACAGGGACTATAAATCACAGTAATTTTCAAGCTAGCTTCCCACACTTTGTCATGATAACCACACACACAAAGAGACTTTCGAAGCTATGCCACCAGGGGCCGTTCTAACCCGATTCGAACCCTCGCAAAAGTAACAAGAATATATCCCTTCGGCACGGCGAAGCACTCGCAAATTTTCGCATCCGGGTCCCCGCGGACATTCCCAACGCACAGCAATCAAAGAACCCACCTTAAAGCCTCATGTCCGGCCATTCCAGTCTTCCGGAACCCCAAGGACTAATATATCATATATAAAAATTCTCGTCCTATCCCGAGTCCGCTCAGCCACTCCGAAGTCGAAGTTCCAGACGTCACTGCCAGATTCCAGAACAAAGAACAGACAGCCCCTTCGAAGAATCCAAACCAAGAAAAATGATATTAAAATTGAACACTGCGTAGTGGTAGCAGCTGCGTCATCCCTAGTAGCACGTACCTTAGTCGTCCTTCTTTGAATTACTGTAATCAATAGCATCAAATATGAAGAAGCAGTCGAGACATTTCAATACAACATATTAGAACGATCGATAGAATCCAGCGCCGCCACATGTTGACACAAACTGACATCGGCTACTCCAACGACACCACACCATGGCGTCGCGTCGACTAGGTTCTCTAATTAATATATCTGGCTTAAAATAGTTAAAATACACAATTCGGTCCTCGATAAGTCGGTTATATTATTTGTATGGTTGCGTGGGTTGCTTCTTCGCTGTATGGGGTGGCTGTGGCTATGAGAGTTTGGGCTCGGATATGTGATTTGCCGCCAGACCTTGGCCAGCCTTAGCCAGCCTTAGCCAGAGTCCTGGAGACCTCACCCGGATCCCCTAGGCCTGATCCCTAATTCCCTGATTCCGGCAGGTCCTGAAATTTATTATAAAGAACAGGGTCGACACCTTTCGAGGGGGCTGGCTTTCCCTTGCCATTAATGGATTAAATGAAGAGGCGGGAAACGGACCTGATTAAGGAGCAACGGGCCAGCCAGACACGTTCTATGAAGTTGGGGGGCTTTGGTCCGGAAAGCATGTTTGTCTGCGCCGACAGTGATATCGAGGACTTGCTTGGTGCCAAACATACTCAGATATTGATAACTAGATGAAATGGGATAATACTGTGATCATTCGAGTCTATTCTTCGTGGGTAGGTCATTTGCAAGTGCCAGTCCAAGTGCTTTGAAATGTGTAGTCGTTCAATCAATACTCGCAGTGAATACGCTAAGTTATCTCGTAAGTCTCATAAGAAAGAAAAAGATATATTGGGCAAGTGGGATATTACGTTTGTTCGTTTCTGGCATGGTTGAGTAGCGGTGTGGGAGGTCATAACGGAAGAAGAGGAAAGAAAAGACAAGGAAAAATAGCAGAAAAAGAGATGCAAAGACCGGAAACAGGCAGAGTAAAAAAGAGAGTTAACTTGAAAGGAAGAAGACGATAATCTACCCATGCGAAGAGAGATACACAACAACCCGACAGCCCGACAACGAACAACGGTCAGTCAACGGTCTCTTGTTCCCAGACAGAGAGGAGTGAAAACGACCCGCCATGTAGCAGGAAAAAACAAAAACAAACCAAGCAAGAATCAAACCTGAATGAAGAGTATTTCTGTAAAAAGGATAATTCGCGACCAACGATTCGCATCCCGTAAACCTCAACATTCCATGAACCCGCAAAACCGCAAAACCGCGCGCATTCATGAGAAAAAGGAAACAGAAACCCCATCCATACCGGACTCCACAAGCGAGGAATGGAGAGAAAATAAAACAGTCAACGATGAACATGACCCGCTCTCAGCACACCGAGTCGAAACGACGACGTTCGTTGTTTTGTTTTGTTTTTACTCAACCAGGCCTAGTTGTGGAGGCGGCGTGGCGTGCGGGCGCATGGGGGGGATATGAGTTTTTGTTGCATGATGGTGCATAGATGCATGGATGTAGTGGGATGCGAGTTGCATACGGGCGGGGGGTGGGGCATGGCGCGGTGTATATACGGCGAGGGGAAACCTAATGCCAGCTGAATGATGCAAATGCACAGTCGTTGAGGCCATAGCTGTGGACCCCTGCGGGTATGATGCGCTGTGTAGTGCCATTTGTGTGGTGAAACACCTTGAAAGGAGAAAGAACGCGAGGTAACAACGGCGAGGTTTGCCGCTCTCTCCGCTCTCTTTCACTTACGACGAAGGTTTATTCGTCCTTCTCAAAGCATTCAATTCCCTTCCTCTCTCTCTCAACTCAACTCTATTCACCTCCTTCTATTCTCCCTTCCTTTCCCTTCTCTAATCCCCTCCCTCTATATTCTCACCCCACCCCACCCCAAATCCATTATCACCCTCACACCTCCATCATTACCTCACCTCCACTGTACAGGCACCAAATTCGGCGGCGGCGGCGGATTTCTAGTCCCAGTCACGTTGGTGTCTGGGTTAAGATGTGCAGGCTCTGGGGAGTGAGAGGGTGGGCGCTGATTAAGGTGCTCGTGTGGAGGGTATGAATGGTATTGACGGTGCGTGGCATGGGCGTGGGGATTAGGGTGTGGGTGTTGCGGAAGGGAATGGGAAGGCGGATGTTGGTGCGGGTGCTGCTGTTGATTCTGGGAAGGGTGTTGGCCGTGCGAGTGCTGCTGTTGGGAGGAAGAAATCATATGTCCTGTATGCCCATGTGGAGCACCCTGTGGAGGAGAGTGCTGGAGCGCCGAGACAGGCACAGGCACCGAGACTGGGGGTCCACTTGGACCTACACCTGAACCCGGACCAACAACACCTACATCTACATCTACACCTGGACCTACCACACCTGGACCTACGCCGGGACCAACGCCAGGACCTGGTCCAACTGGTCCAACTGCGCCCGTGGCACCTCCAACTTGCGATTGTGGGTTGACAAACACACGTTTCGTATACTTGCCCGCGCGGCGACGGGGGGGTTTTGGAGCGGGGATGGCGGATGCGGAGGCGAGGGCAGGTGCGGCGGAGGGGTCTGAGTTTGTTGGAGGTGGCATCCCAGATGCAGAAGATCCGGACGGTCCAGAAGGCGATGTAGCTGAGGGTGACGTTAAGGACGTTGCGGAGGATGGAGCAGAGCCAGATCCAAAAACAGAGCCGGAACCAGAAGCAGAGGTGGGTGTAGCGATGGAGACGTGCACGGCGGGGGCCGCGATATGTGGTGCGGTATTGGGAGGCGTAGGCAACGCACTCCCATTCGCACTCGGGTAACTGGGGGGCAGGACACGTGTGCTGTGGCTGGGTGAGCGCATTCTCTCTCTTTCCTGCGGAGAGGGCGTCCTGCGTCTGCGCTCTCCCACGTGGGGATTGAGGCGCCGTCTGATAACGCCGCCACCCGCCTCTACGCGTCCAACACCGCCACTGGTGGGAGAAAGCTGCAGGGTCGCAAGTGGAGTGTGCACGTCGTGCGCACCGTCCTCGACGGAGACCATGGAGCTATCGAGGGATCTGCGGCGTTTAGCCGGAGGTTCGAGGTCGTGTCCCGGCGCTGCAAGTCTGTCGTGCTTGTCGAGGCGCGCCGTGTCGAGACTCCTCCGCTCGCCCAGCAGTCTCTCGCCCAGGCCCACGTCACTGTGTGTGTCTCCCCCGCTCCACGAAAAGAATTCACGTTCTTGTCGACCGAACCAGGCTGAAGTGCCGACCCACGTCCCGCCGACGACGCGGGTGCGCACCTCCGCGCGCCACGCCTCGGTGCGGCGGCGTTTCTCGGCCGTGGCGAGTTGTTCGTGCGCATCGGGATGCGGCTGGTGCGGGTCGGGGTAATACTCGTGTGTGTGCGGGTCGTTGTGCGTGCGGTGGGGAGTGTGGAGCGGGTTATGCGTGAAGGGGCTGTCGTGGTGGGAGAAGGTAATGTCGCGCGGGGAGATGGGAGAGAAGGGGGTGTCAATGCCGGCGACGATGTCGATGTCGGCGAGGACGGGTGGCTCTGGGGGGAAAAGGGACATGAGGTCGTGGCCGGTGGGTGGCGGGGGGAAGGACGGGGGGCGGGCGAGCGCGGTGGGGGAGGAAAGGGCTAGGGGGTGGTCAGTATGAGGCGGTGGGTGTGGGGCGGGGCAGGACGTACCGCGCAGGGAGGTGGGCGTGAGGGGCCGCTTGGGGACCAGTACGTTCGGGGACGGGTGTGCCATTGGGTGGTCGGTTGCTGCAGTGTGGCGGTCGCGGGGCAGCGGGGGGGTGGCAGGATATATAGGGCTCGGCGTAGGCGACGTGGAGAGAGAGCGGGGCATTAAAAGAGAAAAGGCTACACGGGGCACGTTGACTTTATATACGGACTACTGCATTCGCTTTCGGATTATTTATTTATTTATTTATTTATTTCTTATGCACGATCGAAATTAAAGTACCCGGGAATCAAGGTGCGCTGCGTGCTCTTGGCACGCTTACGTACGAGCATGATACGCGAGATTGCACCCTGTGCGCATCCGACGTCTGGGCGTGTCACATTCTGTCAGTGGCGTCCCGTGGTCACGCGCGACGACGCGCGCCGCATGCGCTGGGTGCCGGGAGGCCCCGTGCAAGCTCCCCTGGAACCCTCAGTGGTCCCTGTCCTTCTGTGACCCTGGCGCTCGCGCGTCCCTTGCCCTCGATCTTCCGTCTTCTGTCACGCGTCTGCTGGGCTCGTCGCCACCATCATTCCCCGCGTCGTCACGTCGCCGCGTTTCACGACCCTCGCGACCGCGACGCGCGCGGGGGACACGGCGACGGAAGCAACGCACGTCTCGGCCGCGCCGGCGTGCGCGTCGTCGCAGTGTGTGCATTCCGGGGGCTACAACGCGATCACTGATGGGGATATGAACGGGATGGACGGGAACGGTTCGGGCGATCGTGCGCGCCCGATGCGTGTCCATGCTGCCCGATCCCTACCCTCTCTGCTTTCCGGTCGTGTGCGTGCACAACCTCCAGCTGCCCCCGGCCCTGCGTATGCATGCATCGTAATGCTGCCTCAATCTCTGACATCCGTCATTCTTTTCCAAGACACCATCCACCCATATACATATATATATATACGTTCGTACATACTTACCATCTTCTCCTAAGTGCTACCACTGGTGCTCCTCCCGGTGCACGCCTGTCCTGGGATTCAATGAGATCCCATGTATATGTCTGCGCTGCTGCACCGCTCCCGCATCCACACCAATGCCCTCCCTTTTTGAAAAAATTCTTAACCCATCAAAATGCAATCCTACAACTCTACCTTTACGTCCACATGTAAAAAAACCATCATTACCCTGCCGGCCAGTGCTCGAACCACCCCGCAAGTAATATCCCCAAGTTGTGTGGCGTCGTATCCAACATCCGACGAAAAACATGTACACGTCGTCAGACATGCAAGTATCACACCATCCGACATTGACGCAGCTATGGGTATACCACATCCTCCGTTCGTCACATCCCGACGCCGCCACCCTACGGGATATGTACAGCCCCGAGCTATCTTCTCAAAAATTGCTATAAAAACCAAGAGACGCCCGCATGGCAGCACCTGGCAGCACCATCATCAAACACTTGCATCAACGCATCACGTCTCTTCCCCACAGCGCCATGCTATGCCATGCCACCCACGTACCTAACACGCTGCGAGCTGCGATCCCCACTCTCAGATATGTCCATCTCATTTTCACTGGCAGAACGTGATCAGACTCCGGTGCATTGGGTGCCCGACTGAATCAATCTGACCAAGCGGTACACAGACACAGCGTTACTCTCTCACCTCGCCACTGAAATACCACACCAATCATATTGCCATACTCTCACGGTCGCACAGCGCACCAGTCTCGACGGAGCACTTCTAGGTAACTTAACGCAACGCCTTCATATCTGGCGCAACCCGCACCCACATATTCATCCTCATCCGTATGTACATATCCGTCCACACCCACACCCACACCACAAATCCCCCCATCTCCATCTTCATATCCCCCCTCACTGCCCAAAAAGAAAAAGAAATCAGCCTCCCCACAACACTACCCGACATCCATACATCGTCTCGATCCTATTCTTGTCCATAAACGCTATGCCATACTGTGCTGGTATGTGACACTGCTGCTGCTACGCTATGCCCTGCTGTGATATGCTATGCATGCGGCTATGTTATGCTGTCCCCTTCTTTGCTTGATCCATTGCATGTTACGGTTCCCAATCTCACTGGCAGACTCGACTGGGGTCTCTACAGAGGTCAGAGGTTTGGGTCAAGCAGACTCTGCGCGGTGCTGTGTTACCTGCGACCCGCCCTTCACCACCCGTCCTGCGTGTCTCAGGCCTTGGGTCTTCCAATCAGACTCACATATCAGCCTCGCAGCTCGCGTGCCACACCTCTCTCTACGCACCTCGCACCACACACTTAGCACCACACACCACACATCACACTCGACACCCCCAAAAACCTCACCAACACGAGAAAGAAAGAACAAAGAAAAAGAAAAATAAACAACCCACCACACCCCAATCCCAGCTCCAACCTCAATCCGAATCTCAAAATCTCAAACAAACTAATCCCTATCCATTCCAACAAACCAACAAATCAGAAATCGAATATCATCAATCCACCTGCGTCGTCTTCCCTCACTCGTCCATCAAATTTCCGATCAGCGACAATTGAAAAATAAAAAACCCCTGATGGATGACGTCCTCCGCCCATGCTGCCTCTCCATGACAGTCTAGATTCAGAATCTACATCCACTCCGTTCACTGGTAATCATAAGACCCAAGGCTCCACGCCCCCAACCATCATGATCTGATCATGTCCTGATCGGATATATATAGTCCAATCCCGAATCCTCATCGCCCTCGCACTCCCATTCCCAGTCTTTCACCTCGCACTGCCCGCATCTCCATTCCCATCCAAATTTGAAATTAAATTAAATTTCATCTGCACTTACGCGTTGGACGCCTATAATTAGTTGCAAGTTGATGTATTATTGTTATTGTATTTTTATACGAGTGTGACTATCATGCTGATGTATATCTGGATCCATACTATTGTTATATTGAAGGGGATTGGCAATATATGTTTGTTTTTTTGGAGAGGGAAAGAGGCCTACTTGGATATGTGCACAACAAACTGGATCGGTTGCTACACCTTTACTCGCGAACAGTGGCCTGGTAGAATCAGGTTCCTCCGATCATCTACTGAAGACGCATTTTATAATCGAGTGATAATAAGATCATCAGCTATATTAAAGCTCAGTAAATTCATATAACACTAATAAAAGTACACCTCAGGTTTCCAGAAGTAATTTCACCCGGATCCTTCACCCACTATCTTCCACCTGCCTGGGGGAATTGAAAAAAAAACAGTTTTTATAATCATTTGGATTCCTCGGCAGGACTTCTTCGCACTACGGTAACCGCTTCTATACCGTAATCCTTTCAACTCGTCTCTTCTGTTCTATTCTATAGTGTGTAGACATTGACGAATGAAGAGACCGAGACATGTATCAGCAAGCGATTAGGCGGAGCTGTCGTTCACCTTTGCCGTGGCGCTCCTCACACCCGCTAGACTTGATCACATTTGGTACTTTGGTTCAAGTCAAATCCTGCATAATTGAATTACAGCAGTCTTTGGCTTCGGGCAATGTGCAGTTACCGTGCCCAGTGGCGGTGCAACCTCTGTGACCAAGGGCCGGGCTTCAATGTGTCGTCACGACACACGCACTCATTTCCGCCGCTCCGTCCCGAAACTCGACCACGACCCGGACCAAGGACTGGACTGATGACAAGTTATTTTGCCGGTCGTTCGTCAGATTCAGGAGATTATCATCGATCGGCCAAGAACCGCATATGACTGTCCCGTACCCGGAATCCGCAATCACGAGACCAAATCCAATTATACTCCACGCAAACATTACCCCATACGCCTCGCGCCGTCCCTCCCAGCTCCTACCTCGTCGCACCATGCTCCTATTCAAGATTTCCCCTGAACAGACTCAATCCCACATCCCCACCCGATCCACCCTCCGTCCTCACCCCAATCTCAATGCCCTATCACATTACATCCTCCAACCGCCCGTGGAACCACGACCTTGCTTCGTGTTCGACTTCGAGTAGCTTCGAGTGTCACTTTCGCTTGCCTTCGCTGTCTTCGCTGGTAGTTGATTCAGTTCAGACGCCAGTTCATTAATCTCCCGAGTTGAATGAAGAAGAGCATTTTTGCTTCATTACTTCGCATTGCACTGTCGTGGACCTAAATCAGTTGTTTTGGCTGCCTGAAAGAGGCAGTTTCGTGGCGCATGATATGTGTAGATTAGTAACAAAAGAAACATAGTGTCGAGTTATATAGAGAGAACCTGGGAGCTGGTTGCGTGCTGTGGATGGGAGTAAACCGTCCGTGATGTCAGGGAGAACTCGCCGGGAACCGGATGGAAGAACATAACTCGTTGGAAAGAACCAGATTCTCCTATTCGATGGTTTATAAAGATCTGAACGCATGCAGCCGTGAGATCTTCGTGAGTGGAGAGGATGGTAATACTAGAAGGCAGCGTGGATTTAATATATAGAGCCAGGATGAAATCAAGAAAACCAACAACTACGCTGAACTCCACGCCCCTGTCCTTCGAAGTTCGAAGACAGCAGCAGATAGCTGGAGACTGAGACCAGTCCCGGATCGATAGTTAATGTTCGACTGAGAAAGTATCGGTCTGGTACGGAGGAGTTAGCTGAAATGGCAGTTTATGAAGGGTGAGATCTGTCCGTGACAAATCTGTTGTGTAACCTCCGCGGCTAAGATACTGCACAGACGTCGAGCCCTGGAAGACGCAGTGATGATCATTGCGTTCATTTGCGTGTCCAACTATTTCCATAATTCCGGGGTAATGCATGGATGGCTCAGCCTAGATCGATCGAACACTCTGGTAAGAAAGGAAAAAAAGAATTGTTTTTATTAGGGGCGGGTGATCATGGAACGTGAGCGTCTCGAACTAGAAATCTTAGTACTTACCTCTTGAACGACAAACGCCGTTTTCATTAAAACGGCGTAAGTATAAGACACAATAACACATTATAGCTGATATCTTGCCAATAATAAAAGGAAAACAGCTACATCGTGACGTTGCACTCTCGACTGGTTACTATTGACCTGGGTGTAGCAAGCCCGTCGATAGTGTATGTAACTGTGGCACCATGCCAATGTGACCATTAAGGACCGCTGCCGGAGTTGCTGACCTATCTCTGGCTAACTGGCATAGTTATGAACACCAATTAGATTTTGCGCAGATTTCCACAACGCGGCAACCGCCACGCGTGCGTTTCAGTGTGATCCGCTCCACCTTTGCATGTAACGTGTGATAGCTATATAGAACTCCAAAGCTACCAGTTAACAGCTGATACCCTGGTCCCTGTCAAGGTAGATACATCTTGAAGTTTGGTGTGCACTTTCAAGCCAAGTCTCCCCGATTGGATGACCAAAACTAAAATCATGAAAGCTAGGCATGCGGTCAAAGTCCGATATCAGCTCCGCCGGCTATTTGCGCGCGTGTCACAGACATTGTGAATAATGACTCGTATTTTATTCTGTACAAGCTTTCAACGGACCTTTGGGGAACGGATATGACTTGACTAGAATTGCGATGCAGTCATTCCTCCATTGAGCCCTTCCCTTGCCTTACCTTAACGACAGTTAGCGCCGGCAAGGTTGGACGGGACCTTTGTTCACCCGTGTGCCTCACATTTTGTCCCCTCATGGTCAGACTTCGGAAGCGGCTGCCAAATGTTGGCTGGTTCTCAAGAGTTCTTCACCAAGATCAATTACATGGCTCTTATTTACCAATCCTGCCATCAACTGTCAATTTCGAAGCAACAGTTGTCTCGCTCGCCTGACAAAAACATCTAATCAGAATTCTGCATGTTATTTTTCGCGACATATTGCATCACCCCAAATTTCGCAATTCCATGATATGACACCCCCTCGTCCCTGTTGCCACCTGAACGTCGGAATCTCTGTCTGGGACAAGCTATGTGTAGGCTTCCCATCTCCTAACTCCGTCCGCTGGAATTATGTAAGAATCACAAACTAGATTTATTTCCGCCCCTTACCCATGATAGTGTGCTCAGGATGCTCACGCTGACGCGTCTAAGATAACTGATAAGTACATGTATGTAAGTGCCATGCCAGAGACCACAACTTGCGAGCATGTCGCCCACCGACGTCACTTACAAAAGAGGGTTTCAATTCCCAACAGAGACCAGCGCAAGTTTGCGCGAGACATTTACAATCATTTTTAAATTATGCCATGGTGGGATCTGTCAAAACTCTCAAGCGCCTGGGGTGAAATAGTTAGTATTGATGGCTGTACCCAACGGGGGTGCGACTCGGCGTATGACATTACACGCTGTCATATACAATCGGCTAGCGAGGTACCATTTCACTTTCACGTATGCATAGGAACGACACTGACATGAGATACAAGCTCGGGAATTAACTTATCTTTGGCCAATTGACAACTTTACTGTATGCCACGTTTAAGTTAAACGTGAAGGTTGCTGCACGGTTTAAGTAGTTGGCGTCGTATAGTGCTTCTTACACACACACTATATATTCTAGCCAGACTCGACCGATCCCATGGGCCGATAACCTGAGAAATTCCAAAGTGATAAATAAACAGCGGGTCACTCCATATTAAAGCTCTCTCCGTCTGGAAAACATAGTTTATTTAGCATTCACATTAGTCGAACTGTCGCTCACTTTGTACCCCTTCCGAAATTCAAAACATGTACCAAAAATATCCGTTGTTCTATATATCCATTATCCTGGCTATGCCCTTGATTCAGTAACGTGAGAGTTTTTTTAGATGAAAGGTTGCAACCGTGCAGTGAATACTTATGGTGGTCTCGGACTAGTCGCTTAACGCTCTGATTAAGGTGAAGTCCCTAAGATGCCCCGGCAAAGTCTGGATATGATGCTATGCATAAACACGATACCAAAGATAAGAGCCTGTCAATCACCTCAAAGATTACCACTCACCATGGGCAATGCAAGAGTCGTATCTCTGTCATGCTGCCATATTCTCTATTCCTCACAGTTTTCAAATAATCCTTGTCCAAAAAGTCCTACCCTAATGATGGGGTATGATCGGAAGCGTGAATAAGTGCCGATCGCTACTCAGCACCCTTAGGTTCAGAGAGTGCTCACTATTGGATGCACCAGATTGAATCTAACGTATTACTTTCGGGAACAATGGGCATATATCACTGAGATGGTGATGCAGTGTCAAAGATGTCATTTAACACACCGGAAGCTTTCGGGGAAGAGGAGACCCCATTTTCTCTGCAATGCTCAGACAAGGAACCAGGATACTAAGCGATTCCTTATCAATAGGTCCAGAAGCGTAGTGACAATGCGTAGAGCGGCCTCGCCGGTAATCAACGCTTCGGCTGTCAAGTTCTAGCTCAGGATGACAACCATCACCAACTAGGCAGCAGTGGATATTTCTGTCATGCTATTCTAATGGGCCCTAGACAGTCGTCCATTGATCCAATCGTAAACAAGGACAAGACGTCGAATTTCACTTATAAACAATGTTTGATGATAGCTTGACAGCACACTATAATGGGATGTAATTGACACATCTTTCTTTCGGTAATGCAAAGTTATCATGCAAGATTAGAAATCTAGATCACAGACTCATCAAACCAAACTGTTTCTGTCCTCAACTGACCAGGCATGTTTGGCATAGAAGTGACAGACTTCATAAAGCACGATCCTTGGGACAGTTGAACGTTCGCTGTTTGCGACATGGAGGCAAATTCATCTTCAAGATAACAACTGCAAGCGAGCGTCAATGGAGGAAACGTAAGATCTAGGGCTGCGATCTAAACTCAGAGAGATCTGACGTCGGAAGGAACATCCAGGGCTCTTGTAGAAAAACGGGGTATGGAAAGATACACCATATACTGATAGCAGGGATAGCAGGTAGGGGGCATCTCCAAAAGTATACGGAGTGCTGACCGGCTGGTCCATATAACTGATGAATGTGAGGTAATCATTTCCACTCCATGTCTATATTCCGGCCAAATCAACCCAAGAAATTCAGAGGTGTACTCGACATGACCTAACAGGATTTGAAAATGAGCATACGAGACAAAAACAGGAATTCAAATGATAATAATAATCCAATGATTAAGGATATAAGATTGAAAAAGCAAAGATCGAAGGTAGCTGAGAGTAATTGTCTGCAGCGCGATGAAGGAAATAAAGCCAAATGCCTCAAACATCATTTGAAATTAAAACCCGAACACGGTGGTCAAGACAGAGACGTACCCTTTGATTATACAACATCATGGCAACCCAGTAAAACTATAGGACGTGCCTATGACAAAAGGAGGTATTATCAAAGACACAGGGCGACACCAATGTGTGAAAAATCAGAGAATCGATGTAAGTAGTCTCGACAGCACCAGAACCCGCTTCCACTTTGTACATTTTAGAAACTTTGGTATGGGCCAGGCTTCTGCCTAACGATCAGTCCGTCAGCATCTATTCCCCTCCAGCCATGCAAGCACCTACCAAACCAGCCAGGTCATTTATTCATTATATATCATATATAGTGGTGAGTCTGGGCCGTCCTACATCTTTGAGTCATTATTGTATACATATTCATTTTCTCTTAATCTGTTTCTTTCCCCCTTATTCACTTCCTTCCCCTCTCCCATTTCTGGCACATATACCTGCCAGCTTTCCATATCTGTCAGTTCCTTCCCTCCTACTTGCCCCCCCCCATTACCCATGCCCTCTCTTCCTTTAATCACAACAAAAGGCTCAGGGTCCATAACCTATTAGTGGACAATTCTGAGACTTAGACTGTCAAAGAATAAACAGAGTCACTGGAGAACAGACAGTGAATGTTCTGTCAAAGAGAGGATTCCCACAGTCTCCAGAGATTACTGGCATATTTGCTATATAATAAGTGCCCATACAACAAACAATACACAGGATTAAGAGTTATATTCAAAAGATGGTGAACTGATAAGCAATAATATTGAAGTTTTCTGGTGGTATTTAGGCTAGGATTGTTAGGGGCAAAAGCCAAAATTGTATTATCTAATAAGTGTTAAGTACATGACACCGAGCCTCGGTTCGCTCAGTCATACCAGCTAAATCCAGCTAAATGGCCTTTAATGATTAACCCCACACACAAGTGACAAGTCAATTTCCTCACTAGTATATGGTCTCATGTTAAATCCGCATGAGCGCTGTTGGAGTTAAAAGCATCAGGGTGGTCACAGAAATTCAAGCTGCACTGTACTAGGAAGGCCTGTAATTTTCTTGAATCAGATCCATTGAAAGTGTCCAGATCCTGGACTTTGGCGGCATGGGGGGCTGTTCTTCTGGGGCTGGTCAAGTTACATGCCAGCATGATGATGGCCTGAGTGAGGTTGGGCACATCATTGGGTCCTAAGGTGGGGGCCCCTCCTGGTTGTGTGAGAGGTGGTGGCGCTGCGGCAGGTGGTACGATAGGGGGTGGTGCAACAGGGGGTGGTGCAGCAGGTGGTGGTGCAATGGGTGGTGGTGCAACAAACAGAGGTGCGATGGGTGGTGGTACAATGAGCGGAGGTGCAACAGGCAGTGGAGCTATGGGGGGTGGCATCTCTGAGGGTGATGATTGGTGAGTTGCCAGAGGGTGGTTCATGAGGAATGGGTTGGTCATATTCAAGCATGGGTGTAAGTCTGTGCTCAAGAATCTGGAGTCAGATGAGGGTTCCAGGGGGTGTGCGGGGGTCTGAGGCATTTGGAAACTGGGCCCAGCAGCGGGTAGTTCTTGGGGGATGGATGCATGGCAGGCAGAAGCCTGAGCGAGTGCCTGTATGTTGGAGATCTCTTATACCCTATATACTGCAGAAAAAACCACTAAAAAAGCATTAAAATACTAAAGTACAAAAACATGGCTGACTCCTTCTTGTACCATTAGTATTGTAATTAATTAGCTTTGGAACACTAATTCAATTTGTCTCTTGTGTTCAAATATTCCTAATAGTATTTTCTTAACCTTCCTGGTGCTTCACAAAGCTCCCCAATACTCCCATTACATTTAATACTATTTACTTTGTTCACCACCGAAGGTTTGGCCCCATTTTCAAACTCCGCTGGCCAGTTAATTGGACTACAGCAGGATTCAAGCCCAGAGCCAAGTTACCGGATTCTCCATAGAAACACACTAAATATTAGCCTGAGACACCCCTGTCTCATACAAATATTATAGTGAGACACTATATTGTCCCTGCATAGTCTCTTCCCTTAATTACATACCTAAATCCGGTCTAAATTGCCCTTTTTATTGCTAAATAAGGGAAATAGTTAGAAATAGATTCAGGAACTTCTACAAGCTTCCAGCACCTTCCATCACTTTCTGTAAAGTGCCACCAGGTTCTGGAAGGCTTTCCTTATTTAGATATATTAGTCAGGAGATAGTTAGCTTACTAATCAGTGTGTAAATTAATATAAAAGGAGGCCTTCTTGCCCCCTTTTGAAGCAATCAATTCATCTTATCTCCTTACACTTGCCAGTGTGACATGGTGACTCAGTACTCTTATTCAGCTGTTGATAGTCCAGCTCCTAGGTTTACATAATAGTAATACTGTTGATTGTCCGGTATTATTGTTATTTCTCATATATTAATACTGTTGATTGTCTGGTATTAGTATTAGATTCAGCATAAGTAGTTGATTGTCCTGCTTAGTAAAACTAATTCTACAGAGTGAGATTGTTCTGTTGATTGTCCAGTTCAATTGCATCTCTACCTCTGAGGGTTTCTAATCAGTTTCTGATTAAAGACTCTTTTGTCTCTTGAGATTACTTCACTGTAATTTCTATCTGGGCCTCACCCTCATTTTAGAGTGCATTGACTGGGTAATCTGTTCAGTCCACTTACTTCCTCTTTCCTCTAAGTGCATTCCCTTTCATTGGAATATCTCTGGACCCCTAAGTGTCCTGAACCTACAGACTTTGATAGTCTCATTCATTGCTGCTAAAAACATATCACTTTCTCGTTGTATTAGCTTGCTAGAGTTATTACACAGTTTGTGACCAAGGTACAAATATTAAATTATTTCCAGAGTTGTGCTGCAGCAGGGTTTGAAACTCTTCTTCGTCTCGCTTCACTTCAGACAGTGCTTGACTGAAGTGTTATATCTTTAACACCAAGGTCTTGTCCAGGTTCCAAAACACTGTAGGGGTTGTGTGTGCATGGTGGGTCTTGTGCTCATAACGATCAGGAGTGTGAGTACAAATATACTGTCAAATCCACATATCAGGCACTTAATCAAATACTTCCGGAAGGGTTTCTGGAGGTTTCCAAAGGGTTCTGTGAAGGGGGTCGAGGTTCCAGGGACAAGGGGGGTCGGAGTTGGATTCACGGATGGATGGAAGGATGGTGTCAAGCTTTGGGAATGCCAAGGATGCAAACAGGTAACGGCCAAGTCCTGCAGGTCGGAAGTAGTGGCTTTGGCTTCAATGTACTCGTGCATTGCACCCTACTTGCCATGTGTGCCACCAATTTGGGACAGAGAAGTACTCGGGGGGTGCTGAAAGTGCCGGCCCGAGTAGAGGACTTTACAGAGGGAAGAGGAGACAAGGGGCCTAAGCCTAGTCGATACCCAGAATGAGGAAGTATGTACATGCATGCCCTACTTATATAGTTTAAGAAGCAACATGTGGAATAAGGAATGTGGAACAATAAGGTATGCAGAGCATGTGGGAGTATTGTCTACAATGAGTAAAATTAGAATGAAGAAATGTAAATGGGGATAGGACAATGGAAAATAGAATAATAGGAATGTGGCCAAGGATAGGACAATAGGGAGTGCCTGATTATAAAACAATGGTTGTGGCTGAGGATAAAACAAGGACAGGAAGTCCCAAGGTGAGGAGGAATGAGGAGTAGGCATGGTAGGAATAATGGATGGTGAATGGCATAGAGTAGATGAGGGATGGGAACAAGGAATGTGGATGGTGGATGTGCTGAGCTGAGACCGGTGTACTAAGTGACTTGCATGCAGCGTGGGCACTTGTATGTGGACGTAGTCTGACTGCTTGGTCGGCACTGCCAAATTACCAGAATCTTGGTATGTGTACTTGACAGTATCTCCCCCTTAGCGGCTGAACCCATGAAGCCGGTAGGCGGAGATTGAAAATAGGGTTCAGGATGCCTAAATGTGACTTCACGTGAAGGTTCAGATCTGATGCCCATCGCTTCTCCTATCATCACAGAAACACATAACAGCAATACATCAAAAACGTCGAATGGGATATGCAACAGATGAAGATGATGTGCGAAAGGCCGAGATGGAGGTGAAATGGTTGGAGAGGCAGCAGCAGTGAGAGGCTGCCCAAATTGCCGAGCAGGCTGCCCAGGCCGAGGCTGAAGAAAAAGAAAAGGCGGAGGCCGGGGTTAAAGTGGCAAGCAAAACTAGCGGCAGATAAGGTAGAGGCTGCGAAAAAGGCAGCAGAAGACCAGACAGCTGTGGACAAGGCAGCTGTTTTGGAACCTGTCAAGACTGTGGTGTTAAGTTAATAACACTTCCAATCTCTATGACCGTGGAATAAACAAGTCTAAGAGAATACTAAACTTTGCTGCAGCACAACTCCGGAAATAATTTAATATTTGTACCTTGGTTACAACCCTCTGTAATAACTTGACAAAGTTAAGACAACTGGATTGTAATGTGTTTCTTAGCAGCAAAGACTAATAGTCTGCAAAGTCTGTATTAGGCTCACGGACACTATCGGGGTCCAAGTATTCCTAAAGAAGGGAATGCGATCAGAGGCTAGAGGAAATAAGTGGATTGACTTGAGATTCAAGTTGATTCACTCTGAGGTAAAGACAGGACAAATGTATTGCTTGTGAGGCAACAACACTTAACTGTAGAGTATCTCTGGTCAGGAAAATCAACTGAGCAGATCAACCCTTAAAGCAGAATGTAATCGACTAGAAAATCAATAGCCAATCTCACCCTGTAGAATCACAAGGATGTCACCCACCCTTGGCGTCAAGCAGGAAAATCAACTACTTAACTAAGACTAATACAGGAAAATCAACTGTACTAATCCCTATCACTAGAAAATCAACAGATGACTAAGAAAAGAGTCACACAAGTCACACAGACTGGTAGGATAGAAGCTGATGTATATTGTTACTTTTGGGAGGCCATATGTTCTCCTTTTATATTGTATTTACACTAGGGCAAGAACTTCTATCTATTAATGGACATGGAAGGTTGTAGAACATTCTAGAAGGTTCCTAGCCAATCAACTTTCAGTACCTGACTATGAGTCATTTCCTTGTACAGCCTTGATCATGCACAGACCATGTACACAGCTTTTATGCCTTATATGTACATTATTTTGGTCTATTTACACTGGCCATGTCAAGCCTTGCATAGCCCCATACCTGTGCTAAAGTAGCTAGCATAGCCATGAAGCAGTGCTGTTGCAATGGGCACAGCATTGTGCCTATGCACTTGGTAACCAATTTCAAACTCCACACTGAGTTTGAATGATTACTGGTTTTGGATATGATTAGCAAACTCAGCTGAGTTTGTGGACTCTTGTGGACACTGTAGTTGGGCTTCAACAAAATAAAGGGCTTTTAGCCTCCAGAAAATCAGGAAAAATAGGAAAAATATATAGTGAATTTGAGGCTATTGGATACTACATTTAGATACCCAAAGACTAATTTTAATGCCACAACTTTAGTGACAAAAAGCAAAATTAAGCGAAAATTGTAGAAGAAAATTAAGAGAAAAATTACTGGCACCATTGGGTGCTTTTTTTTTAGACTAGGCCTAGGTACCCATAATCCCCTACAGCAGCTGAGACAGAAAAATGGGCCGACGAGGAAGCGGCTCAAGTGGCTGCTAGGCAAGCAGCCGAGACAGAAGCAGCGAATGCTTCGGGAGACAGACAGGAGGCTGACGCAGCTGCTCAGGTGACTGTCAATCATTGGGTGGGCCAGGAGGTGTCAGCAACAACAAGAGCTTCAATACTGGAGAGCAGAAGAGGGAAATGAGCAATGATACTTGTCAGTGTATTGACCAGCTCAAGACTGAGCTTTAACTAATTACCTAAGAACTATACATATGGTCTGGCAGAGAGGCAGAGTCCAATAACAAGTAATAGAGAAAGGAGTGAAGAAATCATGACATTACCCCCTTTTAAGGTCAATGTCCTCATTGATGATGCATGCATTGATCATTGCTTGTCTACTGAGTGATCCAAAGTACCAGGTTGGAGGGGCTAGTGCTTGTTTGGTATAAGTGCCTATGTCACTTGTTCATTATCCCTCCCACTTGCTGTCTCGTCTGACAGAGGTGGTGAGAAGAAGGTAAATGACCCCTGCACTCATCCTAGCCATCATATCGGTGTGCACGATTGGTGGGGCATCCTTTTTGCAAGAAGAAGGTAAGGCAGGGGTCACAGACTTGTTAGTTAGTCTTCCTGTTGTGCCAGCATGCGTTCAACCTCCCTGGACCAAGACCCTCTGGAGCTCTCTGCTAGCCATAGATCCCTTTCTTGTTGCGCCGGTGTGCACAACGATTACAGGTCATTTCTTTGTTGCGCCGGCATGCACGGTGACTTGTTTTTCTTTTTTCTTTTACAGGTTTTTTCATCATCACACCAGTGTGCGTGGCGACTCGATCCTTTTTGTTGTGCCTGCATGGGTTCGCACCTGCACACCTGTCACGTTCGCCATCGTGTATCAGTGCACCGCCCTCGCACCTGTACCTGCACCTGCACCCGCCACCCTCACACCATCCTAACACCTGCACCTGCCCCCGCACCCCTACGTGCACCTGCATCCACCGCTCTCGCACCTGCGCAGCTGTTGTGCCTGTCATCGTGTACCGGTGTGCTGTCAAGTACACGTACCAAGGATCCGGTAACTCAGCAGTGCCAACCAGACACTCCATTAGTAGCCATATACAAGTCACTCGATGCATCGGTTTCAGCTCGGCACACATACCGATCGCATTCCTCACTCCCATCCTACGTCTACTCTTGGCCCCTCACTACCTATTAACCCTATCATGACCACCCATTAATCCTCGACCTACCTCACCTTGGGACTTCCTGTCCTTGTATTATCCTTGGCCATGGCTATATTGTTTTATAGTCAGTTGCTCCCTATTGTCCTATCCTTGGCCACATTTCCATTATTCTATCCTTTATTGTTCTATCCCTGTTTTACATTCCTTCATTCTAATTTTACTCATTGTGGACAATAACCGCATGCTCTGCATACCTTGTTGTCTCACATTCCTTATTCCACATGTCGCTTTTTAAACCTATATAAGTAGGACATGCATGTACATATTTCCTCATTCTGGGTATCGACTAGGCTTAGGCCCTTCTACCTTCTTCCCCTCTGTTAAGTCCTCGACTCGGGCTGGCATCATCAGCATCATCCCAAGTATCCTGTCTGTTGCAAATCGGTGGCACACACAGTGGGTAGGGCACAATGCATGAGTACGTTGAAGCCAACACCACTACTCTTGGCCTGCAGGACTTGGCCATTGTCTGCCCGACACCTTTTCGGCAGTTCCAAAGTTTGTCAGTACCTGAAGCTTGACAGTATACCCAGAATCAAACTACCT
>QLPI01001686.1:0-17498 GCA_003314275.1 Chroogomphus rutilus
GTTTGTTGTTTATTGGCAGTGCCGGATGTAACGTGGTATGTAGTTCATGTTCTCACTTTGTTCGTTATGATAAATAACACTTGCACTGTGCTTCGTAGTTTGTGACAATAGTAGACAATTGTGCACTCACTAATGCGGCGATAAATAACTTAAAATTGTGAGCTATTTTGATTGTATTCCTTCACATGTCCATTCACATGATTTTCAGAGGTGAAGCTTTCCTCATTTCGATTCTGTCTTACTGCTTAAACACTTTCCAGTGGCCACCATTGAGAATATATTCCTCATTATTTTTGACACAGTAGCTGTTGCAACCATGCTTGCCAATTCCCTTGGAAACCTGAAGCAGTTGAGAGCGTTCCGAACACTCGACACAAAGTCATTAACTCAGGTTTTGATTGAGCAAAGTATGTCTCCCAGTGCTATCATTTATCGCAGCTAATTATTATTGAGGCCTGCTACGATACGGGTATTTGTTTTATGATTGTTTGTGCAATTCTTCATCTAATCTACACCCAGATTCATCCTAACAATAACACTAACCACCACCATCACAAACAAGGTATTCATCCATGTCATGTTGCATACGGTTGTCTGAGTAATGATTATGACAGGTCTTAAGAGTAAATGCTTCATTGGATATAACTGATGTGAATAACAAATTAATCAAATGCCAATAGCCCACTATTGCTCCCATTCTTAATCCTGTGCAGGACAGGTCAGAGCCCTACGATACAACTATTCGGACTTAACGGATACCTCATAGCCTGTCTGTCATCATCATCTGTCGAATTCATTTGGACCTCCAAGAGAATAATTCACATCCCAATGGCACCACCCACTTCTCGTCCCATCCCATAGGCAGCTTCCATGCAGCTACACACCCGATACACAACGCCATTATGGATGAATTTGGTGACCGGAGCCTCACTGAGTCGAATGGCACTGGGATTCGGTCGCCTAACGAAATAGAGCTCCAGGATCTCCCCGATTCCAATACAGATCAGATTAATCTCGATGAGTATCCATCAGCTGGAAGGAGCTTGGGAGAGTTAGAGAACACGACTCCTGCCGGATGGCAAAATTCAGGTAAGCTATTTTGTACGGTTTGTTCGCTGTGATTGTTACAATTATGTGATGATTCAATCTTCACACAGATGTGGTTGAACAAGTGTAGATACATTGGACAGGGGACGGCCATTCACTTATTGGAGAAAAATAAGCAGCATGATAGCATTTAGTGGGGGTTTAGGACGATATTTCAAATTATCGTTTGTTATAGATAGCTGTCCTTGATTACACTGCAATTACAGTAATTTATACTAAAAAAAAACTCACTCAATTTTAGCTCATGTAGGCTTTCTCTTCAAGGCGATGAATTGGTTTAATAATTTGATATGCACAGGAATGAGAAAAAAAACATACCAAATTTATCTAACGGACTCAATTCAGCATCGGCTTGAGTATAAGGAAAACTTAAGTCTAAACCAAGAACGCCGTCAAACTCCAAATTATCAGTAGAATACAAGCTATTAATAGCAAATTAAATGCAAAAAATTCGAGGAATCATATGTAACTAGGTAGTTCAGAACTCTCAGATGAGCACCGTCTCTCAATATTCTGCGTGCCAAATCTAGAAATTTTCAAAAAATTTCAAATTCAATTTTGAAGCGCTCACTCATAAATTAAACTTTTCCGTGTGACTGGTGCGACATGTCAAGTCGAAACAGCTTCAAGTTCCCCAAGACATTTCGAACACGACCACGCTATAGAAATCTGAAGAATCACTTTGTCGAGCTAATGATTGTACTTCTACATCTTTCCGTCCTACGCAACTCAATCCGAACTCGCCACTTCAACCTCCCCGAGCCAAACCTGTTGTGAGGACAAAATTGATGCCAAGGTCGATGTAAACGCTAAAATGGATAGGACTCTGGAATTCCCGGTTCCGTATTTCACTCCTGCATGCAGCCTCCTTTTTTGAATCCCCCTCAGTCACACTCCACACATCAAGCAGTGATATTTCATTACTAGGTATGATCTCCACAAGATAGACCCTTCTCACTCCCATCCCGTTCCTGGTTCGTGATAGGCACTCCGTTTCTAACACAAGAGCCTAGTCATGCTGTAGGCCTTGTTCAAACTGTGCTCCTCCTTACCCTCTTCTAGTTTTCATGCCATTCCGCTATCAATTCTCGATGTGTCTACTTCACCCATGTAAGCTATGCCCACAGAACCTTGGCGCACGTCCCACTCCCTTGTGGAAGAAGTCCGTGTGTACATCCAGATGCAATGCTGTGCAGACGCCCTCCTTGCTTCCGCAATGCGCTCACAGCGGACTGTTAGGAAACACCCAATTCCTTATTTTACAGGGCAATACAATACACTTTCTCACTATTATCACTTCCCCCTCCTACCACACTTGCGCCACACACACCCTTCCTGCATCACATGTGTATCATATTCAGGTCACATGCACATCATTATTGATGCATCTCTGGGAAGGGACATGTGCAGATTTACACAGTATAGTCTAGATCTCACACCTATAGATTTAGTATAAACAGCCATGTATTAGAATAACAAATTATGATCAATTCTAAATCAGTCCCCTCCCATCTCCTTGTCCTCCCTTAGAGTCAAGTAATCATAGTTCAATAAATTCAAGATCCACTGGGGGTACATTCTCAACATCCTTGCATACCCATTTCGGTGCGTATATGTGCAGTAGTAAACTGTGTGACCAAGCAGGCTCTCACGGCAATTACATACTCTATATGGCTAAGGTTTCATACAACTCGCCCACTTTTCAACCACATACCGAATACTGGTGGAGGAGTTTATATGCTTCTCGGATACCGATGCATATAATCTGGATATGGATGCTGCTGTGTGAGATGAGGGGGATCCTGTGGTAGGAATGCTGATCGGACATAAGCTCTACCAGCACCAGTCACTAGTAGGTCCGGAATCAACATGCGCCTATGATATACACAGCAGCTACTTCATAATAAGTGAATTCTTCCGTCCAGGCATAACAGCCGGGTTACCTGTATACAGTCCAAAACAGGAACTCACCTCCCTTTTCGCATGTTCCCTGTGAACTGTGTTCCAACTTTGCCACCCGGTGACATTGCATGGGATTATTTTCACAGTCGATCAGCCTTTTTGTTTGGTTCTATCACTCTCACCGACTCTTCTTCAGCGGCCTCGGAGATTGCGTTCTACCTGTCGGGTTATCTCCGTTCACCCTACACGTCATGTGCTCCACACGCATGTCCACAACGAAGTCCCAAACGCTTAAAACATAACCCTGACGACACCAAGTCCTTCTTCTAACATCCTCGGAAATTCACCCGCACACTCAGTTCAAGATATGTTACCAAGGTATGAGGTCTCGACGTTCAACGCGCGTCATGGAGGCTAATAAACGAAAATATTAAGATATCTTAACGTGAACCCGAAAGATGCCAATCTCAAAGACAAACTCAATATTGCGAACTAATTTGACAGTTTTCCTCAGGACATTAAATCAATGGACTGGCATGCTACGGATACTGTTATTCTCAGAACTCATCTCTATCTCTTACATGCGAGTTATTGTTGTCAGAATCTCAAGATTTCTTTTGAACTGGGGTGAAAATCAGGATCATAATATGATATTATCCTCCCAACCCTATATTGTGTATCGCTTGGGATGCTGGGGATATTATAGAGAACGGACATGAATAAAATAAAAAAGCTTGAAGCATCATCATCCCTTGTGTTCGCAACCAGCCGCACGCATAATAAACGTGCGTTTTCGCGCTCCCCCTCCTGGATCTCGAAATCTATGTAGCTCTTCTACAGAATCTCGGGAATGGATAACCCTGCGGGTGTATGATGGCGAGCTCATAGTCCCTCCCAAATGTGAGAAGTCCTGCAACGTCGTCTCAAGTTGAGCCACGCGGGCATATAAGGAGGGTCATACTTTTTCGGGAAAGAACATTACAAACGTCAGTGTGTGAATGACGCCCCCAATTCAATTCACATCAAGGTATTTCTCGTGGAGTTCATACCCGATTTAATTCATGCAGATCAACCTCAATAGCATCCCTGGAATAACGCGGGTTTCATATAGATGCCGATACCTCCACCAAGAATCTTTCGCGCTTCTGAGAGCCTAAGCCGCCGCATCTCGAATTTGGCAAAGAATATCCAGAGTTTGGTAAATGTAAAATGATTATGTGACACGACTTTGGGCGCCGTCTGGTATACTTGTCGAATCCGCCCATAATCCTGCAGACAGTAATTGGTCAGTTTCTGGCAGACAAGTTGAGAGAAGGTATAGCCTTGGCCTCAATCACTTCAAAAAGTGTATAGTCAAGCCACACCATCACCAAGGCCATTTTTCTATACTGGAGGCCCATTGCACATTCATAAACCTCTGTCACATATGCAATTGAGACACTATTTGGAAGGCTCAGCCAAACCGATAGATGTTGTCACTGACCACAAAAACCTTTAAATATTTCTCTACAACTACAGTATTGACCCAACTACTCCACTAAAGTAGCTGTGTCAATACTGTAGTGGTGGAAAAATATTTTGAGGGTTTTGTGGTCAGTGACTATCGGTTTGGCTGAGTCTTCCAAATAGTGTTGCCAATATTGGCAAGCTTCAAACATTGGTAATAACTCCTTATTGATAGCTGTAATACTTTCTCCCTCGTCATGCACATTTTGCAGCACACCCTCTTCCAAGCGAGCATGATCAAACCATACATCATAGTTCCGGCCGCACGTGCAAACTGCTTTGGATACGGGGCTTTCACAGAGCAGTTGCTTCAAGCGATGAACGTGTTCCATGCTGCTTGTCGAATGTAATGAGAACTGCGTAGAGACTACTCGACATCCCACGACGCATAAGACGTCCGTTCTTTCAGCTGAGTGTTTATTAGAAAATATGGGTGGCCGCCATACAAAAACGTAAAACTTACATTTTCTCAAGTCCGACGAATTCATTCCTTGAATTCCTTCCGCTTGCGACCACGATACTTATGAAGCTCCTAAAATCCTCAACGTGTTTTTGGGAGCTTTGAATTGAGATTCTTTGACTCTCTTGCGCCTGGAAAACGTAATGTTGTAGAATGACAGGAGAGCATGCTCGGCGGAACTTACCTCTGATAGAGGTTGCTCCGCGACGATCTAAGTGGCCAAACGTATCGTTTGGCAAGGTTTGAGAGCTGTTTTAGAAACACACCTGAGAAGACCATCACACATTTTCATCGGGAAGTCATATATGTGATTCTGAACAAAGAAAGCCCGTGTCTTAGTACCGAGCGTGACCCAAGCGTGACTAGCACGACTAAGATGCTTTTGAAGAAGGGTGGAATTGGCGGTCGTGAGTGTAAGCGTGATGAAGCATGGTCGAGGCACTCATGTGCGTAACCGAAGCGTGACGAAGCATGAGGGAGGCGCTCGTAAGCGTGGCCAAACAACCGAAACATGACAGAGGCGCTTGTGACCATAGCCGAACTATGACTGAGACGCTCGCGTAAATGAAGGAGCTCATTTCCATAACCGAAAATTTGCCGAAGTATGACAGAAGCGCTCGTAATCTAACCAATGTCATGAGCGTGACCGAAACGTGGCAGAGTATAACAGGGACTCGTATCCGTACCCGAAGTGTGACGGAGCATGACTGAGACGCTCATGGGTCTAAGAAGGACGACTCTTGGACCCATACCACCACCATCACCAAAATTCCCACGGTCCGACAGGCCAGTTTCTGCCTCTCAGACCTAAGGAAAGGCCCAAGAAAGCCAACTCTGCTTTTCTTAACACCCAACCCCTTCTTTTACACCATCTCCATCTCACCCCTCTGATAAGATTAAATAGAACGATTTTATACGAGTTCGCTAAACAATAAGAGTACTCAGTCGAAGGTGCAGATACTTTGACTATATTGTAAATACCTAAACAATAAGAGTACTACAAAATAAGTAAGTACTCTAGATATAATCTTAGAGAGTGATGTGACTTACCTCAGTCAAGGTGCAGATACTTCGACTGAGGAACTATCTACTCAGAGGCCGGCTTATAACTATGCGTCAGTCTTTTGACCGCTACAAAAGGTTATACAATAGAATAAAAAGGAATATAATCTTGTTGTTCAATGAAGCGAAGAATGAATAAGAACAAAAGTTATCTCATCTCTTAGACTTCGCCATCGTGTCGGATTGATATTTTCCAACACTCCCCCTCAATCCGAACGTAGGCCCAGACGTCCTACAAAATCCTCGATTTTCACTCGTGGCAACCCTTTGGTAAAAAGATCCGCTAGGTTTCCATGGCTGGGGCAGTAAACAACCTCGAGTAATTGTTTTTCGATCGCTTCTCAAATGAAATGGTAGCGTAGATCAATGTGTTTCGTCCTAGCGTGATACTGACTGTTCTTGGCGAGAGCGAGAGAGGATTGGTTGTCGCAATATAGAGTGAGAGGGGTAACTTGTGGTGTGGTTATTTCGGCCAGGAATGAACGCAACCAGATGGCTTCTTTAGCTGCGTGAGTGGCCACGATGTATTCGGCTTTTGTTGTTGACAGAGCGATAACTGGTTGTTTTTTGGAACTCCAGGAGATGGCCCCTCCATTGATAAGGAAGACATAACCGGAGATCAAGTGCTGATGTTCTTGGGATGCATGATCGGCATCAGTGTATGCTCGAAGTCCATTTGGACTGGTACCGTAAGTTAGCTCAAGATCCCTCGTCCCTTTCAAATATCTGAATACCCGCTTCACCGCTTCCCAGTGTGCCTTTCCAGGATTTTGCATGAACTGGGACAGAAGGGTTACGGCAAAAGCGATATCGGGCCGCGTTCCTACTGCTGCGTACATCAACGATCCTATCACTTCCCTATATGGTACAGCCTTCATGCTCTGCACATCATTCGGCATCGATGGAGATTGGTTCTTGGACAAGTGGAGACCGGGCTCAATTGGGGTGGATACTGGGGCGGTGTTCTCTAGATTGAAACAGGATAAAATCATGTCAATGTATGATTTTTGAGATAGCGATATTATGTGTTTTTCCCGTTCTCGTTTGATTTCTACACCAAGTAGCCAATGTATTTCTCCCATATCAGACATTTCAAATTCGGTGTTGAGTGCGTTTTTGGTCTCAAGTAGCATTTTCTTGGAACTAGCAGTGATTGTTAGGTCGTCGACTGCCGCAACTACAATGGTGATGTTGTCATTGCAGCATTGTGTGAAAACACTGTGTTCTGTTTCGCAGCGTGTGAAACCAATTCGTTTGAATACTTCCCGTAGGCAGTGATATCATTGTCGCCCTGACTGTTTTAGCCCATAAATGGATTTGCGTAGTAGACAGACCTTGTCTTCGTCTCCTTGTGCAGAGTACCATGGTGGTTGAGCCATATAAATCTCCTCTTCAAGTTCTCCATTGAGATATGCGTTTTTTACGTCCATTTGGTGTATTTCCCAATCGTTTTGAGCAGCGAGTGCTAATACAATGCAGTTGGAAGTCAGTTTTGCAACGGGGGCAAAAGTTTCATTGAAGTTGATTCCAGGGTTTTGGGTAAAACCTTGGGCAACAAGCCGTGCCTTGTACTTTGTGATTTTGCCTGTGGCATCATGTTTTAGCCTGAAGACCCACTTACTTCCCACTACATTCCTTCCCTCAGGTCGTTTCACTAACACCCATGTCTGCATGGTTTCAAGTTGCGTCAGCTGGTCCTCAATGGCTTCTTTCCACTTCGGCCAATCAGGACTCGCCATTGCTGCCTCTATGGTCAGGGGTTCATCTCCAGTGAGGATGGCTGAGAGAGCAGTTTCGCTAGGGTTATGTTCAGAAAGTGCTGTTTGGAGGGGATTTCCAGTGGTGGGTGCGCCTGCTGGTAATTTTCCTTGATCGCGATTGTAGTGACTGATGTTCCCTTCGCCTGTTTGAATTCGTCTAATGTAGGCTGATGGTTGTCGGATTCATTTACTGCGAGTGTCAGAGGTTGGTGGGTCTGGATTTGTGGTTGGGTGCGTAGGTTCTGGTTGATTTGTAGGAGAGGTCGTAGGAATAGATGTGGTGAGAATAGAGTTTGAATCATTTCTCTTGATTTGGTCCTGCTCCCCCTTAAGGGAAATGACCTCGGGCATAGTAATGAAGTCATTGTTGAACCTGACATTACGCTCAACGCTGACTGACCTTTTATCAGCCCAGTAGATTCGATGCCCTTTGCTCTCCTCATCAAATCCCACCCATCTCCCTTCTTTTGCACGGCTATCTAGCTTCGAGCCATTTGCGTCATGGATAAACACTTTGCAGCCCCATTCTTTGAGGCCTGACAGGTCAGGTTTCTTTCCTGTCAGCATTTCAAAAGGAGTTGTGTCGTCACCCAAAGCACGTGTTATCATACGGTTTTTGAGCCACACAGCATGCTTGACCGCTTCTCCCGACAGGTGTTTCGGAAGACCACTGCTTCGGAGCATGGCACGGACATGTTCCAGCAGCGTGCGGTTTAATCTTTCGGCGACACCATTTTGTTCAGGTGAGTTATGCATGGTTAGGCGTCGAATTGTCCCCTTGAGCTCTAGATGTGCAGTGAATGCATGGCTAGTATACTCCCCTCCACGGTCGGAGTGCAAACACTTAATCTTCGTGTTATGTTGAGTTTCGACATGCACTTCAAATTTCTTATATGCGTCAAGGGTCTCGGACTTGTGGGTTAGGAGGTAAAGGGATGTCATCCGAGTGTAGTCGTCAGTGAAGGTTACATAGTATTCCCTTCCCCCTATTGTTTTGACTGGAGCGGGTCCCCATACATCAGTGTGTATTTCATCTCCATATGCAGCCGGTCTTGCTGACTTTCGCTCCTTGGGGTATGATTTTCATGTCATTCTGCCATGAATGCAGTCGTCACATGGCGTTACTTTAGACCCGTGAGCTAGCAAGATTCCAGTGACTAAACCATCATTAACAAGTTGGCTAGCTGTATTGGGAGCAACGTGCCCGAGTCGCCGGTGGAGCTCCATTATGGTAACTTCTTCTTTGGCCACATGTGCTGATTCAGCGACTTTAATTGATTGGTCGACTCGGTATAGCTTGTTCTTCTTAGGGATTCGCCCTACAAGTTTTCCATCTTTGCGATGAATGGTACAGACCCCATCTCTGAAGGTAGTGGAATATCCAGCATCATCAATTTCCCCAATGGATATGAGGGTTATCGCAATGTCAGGTGCGTGAAGCACATTTCTGAGTATTACAGTTGTTGATTGGGTACCATTTGGGATGACAATCATCATTTTGCCATACCCGATTGCTTGGAACTCATGTTTGTTAGCAGCATTGACAATTCTGGGCGTAATAGGGTGGTAGTTCTCTAGGAGATGCTTGTGGGGTGTCATATGCCAAGTTGCACCGGAGTCGTATATGTAAGTGATGGTGCCAACAGTTCCAGCCAGTTCTTCTATCGCCGCATAGACACCTCTATCGTCATCGCTGTCACATGGATAAACAAGATCATGCTCGTGCATGGGTTCATCCTCCCTGTCAGAGGGCTCAGTGAGGTCTGCCACATCTGCGACACTATTTGTCATAGCTCCCTCATTATTATCGTCTTCTTCGTCAGATGAGGAATCAGATCTGATATCAAAATCGTTGATGCCATCAGTGTCATCATCACTGTCCGACACTTCTACAAGATCTGGCATCTCTTCTTCGACTTCTGATGTGTTAATGAGTGTGGAGGTTGATATGGTGCTTTCTGATGAGGGTACAATGGGAGGTAGGTCATCATTGCCTTGAGTAACAAAAATGTCATCAAGGATTGCTGTCCAGGCTTCCTCTTTGTCTTGGGAATCAGCGGCATGTGCAGAATCTCCTGCTTTCTTAGTGCTCCTTTTGAAACGGCCTTTGAAACGTGGACCTTGGCCTTCTTTTGCACCCCCAGGTCCATAGCAATCAGTGGCAAAATGCCCCTTTTTGTGGCAATTATAACATTCGACATCCTTCTTGTTACTGGGCTTCCACTTGGGTCCTTGACTTGGCTGATCGTGGATGGCAAAAGCGCCATCCTTTGCAGGCTTATTGGATCTTCCCGATTGTACTCTACGACGATCGTATTCTTGTACCACATGTGAGATGATGTTGTCAGGGGTCAGGGGTTTCTGGAGCAGGTCTGCAGAGGCTGCAATGGGGGGTAAATATTGGGAGTAAGATGAAGGTAATGATGATAAGATGATGGTGGCATAGTCGTCCTGGCTGGGGGTAGCACCCATAGCAGCTAATTCTTCGTACATCAAGCGAAGAGAGTCAAGGTGAGTTCTTACATCTCCACCTTCTGCGCATCTCTTATCCATCATTCTTCGACGCAGGTCTATCTGGACCATTCGGATCTTTCCTTCATACTCTTTGCAAACAGTGGCCCACATTTCTTGGGCCGTCGGGAGGCTCCTGATTTTTAGGAGTAGCGAGTCCCCAACTGCACTGGCAATTGCAGCATGTGCAATTCCTTCACCTCGCTGGTGGAGGGTTATTCCAGCGTCGTACTCAGACTTGGCCTTCCAGTCTGCTGTTGTCCAGTTGGACATGTCTTTATCGGAATATTTGGGTGGTGCCTGTCCCTTTTTCCCTCCCAAGAATTCCAGGCCCCCGATCCACCCGCTGCTTCCCTTCTTCTCTTTATTCCGGGTCGCTCACCTCCGTCCCAAAGTTCGCCACAGTTTGAGGGCTTCGGGCCATGTGAACTCACCAGGGATCGTGGCTGCGTACTTCTGGCGTCATTACGGATGTTGGGAAGGACGGTTCTTTGGTGGGGGTTTATGAGTGAGGAAAATAATACCAGGAGGTTGGGAGGTAGCTGATGTAAATGAATTATTAAGAATTTGATAGGCGCATCAGATGGCGAAGACATGTAATTAGTTGGGAGAGAGAGGTAGGAAAGAATGGGTGTTTCATTGAACAGATTTGGAGAAGGCATTCACTGCGTTTTGGGTTAAGTTCAAGACCGAATGCGGAGATAGAAATTCCGGTCAAGAGTTTGATTGTCGCAGTAAAATAGCTAATGACTGAGAGCTAATTGCTCAACATTAATTCACTTGTAGTAATCAGTTGCATTCTCCGGACGGGTGTAGAGCAAGCGATTTGATTAACATAACGGGTCTCAGCCAAAACGATAAAACGATTTCTTTTGCACAAGAGAAGAAGAGAGAAAATTCGATTGGTCCTATTTCTTTCATCCATGTAAAAACAGTACAGATAATAGCAATAAGATGATTAAATACTAATGAAACGGTAAAAAAACCTCCTAATGGTGAGTCATTGAAACAGAACAGACAAGTCAAAGGCTAGAGTTTCAAGTCATGAAACAGGCGCTGCTACATAATGTGGGACAGGAGAACAAGTGTCAACAGGGATACATGATCAATGGAACAGACACGGGGAACCAAGGAGGAAGTAAGTACAGGGGAGGGAGAAACCGGGAAGTGACGGGGGTTCACGGCTCCCTGGTCTTGCCTTTCCTAGAACCCACACGTTGGGTACTTGACGTCCGAGAAGAGGATGATTGAGTGCGTCTACGCAACCAATAGCAAGAAGTGGTACCCGTAGCTGCCTCGTCCCCATCCTGTTTCGGGGATCGATGTCTGCGTGTTGGCCGCTTGCTACTCCGAGCGGCGTTGCTGATAGCATACTCGTTAGACTCTTCACGCTTGCGTTTGGTACGTTGTTCGGACGGGCGGACGGGACATAGCGTGCGGGGAGTGGCAGGGGAGGATGCAGGGACATATATTATAGCATTGTTACGTTTGAGTGGGTGAGGCGTGTTAAGCGGGGGTGGGGTGGTGGGCGGAGGGTCGATGAGTGGCTCTTGACTAGCCATCTGAACCTTCTCAATTTTCTTTCGCAGGGTTGCGTTTACGCGCTTATGAGCTTCATGCTCTTCATCAGTCATGGCTGAGTAGTGGTGGAAAATAACTTCCAAGTCGGGCTCTGTCGGCGTGAGCTCCAACTGACGCGGCCTGTGTATGAATTCTTCAAATCTTTCTTTTGCCCGACGCATCATCTCATCGTCTTCAGCTTTGGGCAGTCCTCCCCATGTTTTGGGGATGGTGTTCGGAGGGTCTGCACGGTTCCCTCCGGTTCGATAAAGGTTTGGGTGTGACTCTTCCCATTCCTTTATTTTCCGTTGAAGAAGACCTGGGACAGCAGAAGGTGGCATTTTGAGATCGACGACCCATTCCTTGTCAATAGGTCGAGATAGCAATGGGGGGCGTGGCAAGCCCACGAAATCGCGCACGATGACGGGAGGAAAGCGGCTCTTGGGTTTATTATCTGGTTGTACAGGTGTCTCAGCCAGTGGCACATGTTCAGATGGGCTTGAAGATCTTGCATGCTTAGAGGGGTGTGGAGAGGAAGCAAGGGAGGTCGGATGAGCTGCCATTTTTTTCACGAGTCTACTAATGGGAGAAACGACGGTCAGAGATCTAAAGAAGAAGGACTTTTATCGTATCGCTGACTAGCCAGTAAAGAACAAAAGTCCTTGTGATGACTCGGATCATCACGTGAAAGACATCGTGTCGAGTCACCAAGGTCACGTGACACATTTCACAATGGCAAGTCGGGCACTGCCGACCCATTGTACCATCCTCAATTATTGCTATTATCAGCGAGCCTAATCATTTTATAAAAATTTAATCTGTGGAAGATGCTCAGCATGCACCAAGCGGTGAAGTTGACAGTCCTCGAGTACAATTCTGCTCTTATCTTCAACTAAATCATCATTACCCCTAACATGTTCTCCTTTTCCACACTTCCTATCCTTAACGAGATGATACGAAGTTCGATATAACTCCTCTCACAGCCATTGTATTAATTTTTCTGGTGATGGGATTGGGCCGTCCCATTCCATGCTCTGTACTGTACAAGCCCATAATGATACATCCACCAAAGTTTGGTCGCATGTTTCCACTGCAGCCTAACATTACTGACCTTCTTTCTCAATTTATACAGTCAAAGATGGTGTTAGAAACAGTGAGCAGGTGTCTAGTCAATTACATCCGCAAATATCCGCAACGTTTCCCAGCCTACCCAGGACTGCGGAGCAGTTGATGGGGAGGTCTGGGGTCATTTTGTGACACGATGGTTTTTTCAGATGGTACACATGATAATCGGTTGATTCTGGAACTTGCTCAACAAAATACGCGAAATTCTTTCGTGTTAATTCCATTTAAATATTATGGAATGTGAACCTGCAGAAGATACGGAATTCCTGGTTGATCGGACCATCAATTACATTCTACACTCGCCGCTTGTATGCAGATGCCGTACCTCCCTTCCCTCACAAGCATAAACAGGCATACCAAAACTTCTTATCTGGAGCGACAATACCACTTTGAGGTCGTTGCCGGGGAGCGTGGTAACAGGGGTCAACAAAAATATGCGTTTATACGCGGTCCTTTCAATATATTGATTTTTGAATACTTGTATTTCGTCCAATTATAAATTGGGTTACAATAAAGGGTCCGTGAGCGATTACTCTGATGCTCCGCTTTGATCCTCCTCACCGATGCGACAGAGCGGGTGGTGCGACATGGACTGTTGTCCCTTATTCTTAGACATTACATGCCAATATCAATTCCAAAGAGCGTGTTATAATGATGAATCGAAACTTATATTAACATTTGAATCCATACACTTTACAAATTGTTGCAATTACACGAGTAGCTCTTGACATGAAATATGATCAGTCATTCAATAGAGATCTTACGAGGCTCCTGATCAGGGTGAGACTTGGGAAACCTGACTGTAAGGACCCCATTCTCCATGCTAGCTTTTATATCCTCTGCCTAAACCACAACAAAAACTTGAGTCAAACAGATGTCACACACATCTAATAGTACAGCCACACAAACCTTAATACCAGGGGGAAGAGGGATCGTCCTAGAGAACTTCCCAAACCTCCTTTCACGCACAGCATATCCTTCTTTATCGAGCTCATTCGCAATCGTACTATGGCCCGAGACGACAAGCCGATTCTGGTGGACGTCAATGCTCACGTCTTCTTTCTTCATCCCAGGCAGTTCGAATGTGGCTGTGATCTCGTCCGTGCCCTTGGATTCGTGCAAGTCCATTCTAAGAGAAGGGTTGTCAGCAAGGAAGGCAATTAAAAATAGGCAATAGTATGAACCTTGGGCGCAGAAGATCTGGTACGGTGGGGGACTCCTCCCGACGTAATTGTTCACGTCTCGAACCCGGAACACGTGCATCCCAGGCTGCATCAAAGAGGCGGTTGAAGTCTGAAACGGTAAAGAACGAGTCGTGGAAGGGTTGGCAGAAGTGGGTGGTGAGAGACATGTTTGTCAAGTGAGAAGCTTTTGGAGTATTGAGTGTCTTGTGCAGGTGCTGTAGTGCAGGCTAGACTAGAGGAAAGCAGACAGTTGAGATCGTTTTATACATGCAAGGTTTGTAACTTGAGAACATGGTCGAACTTTGTGGAAACTTGTAGAAGGTGGAAGACGGTGGTGGATGCGGACTTGATGTCTTACATTTGTAGATCCACAGATTCTGGGATTTTCTGGGACAGTCTTCATTCTCCTCTGGTGTTACCGTGAGTGAACAATCTCAAGCTCGGTCAAGCCGGCAAGTTGAAGTTTTACGTAACGGTAAATCGGGACATCCATTCAGCCTTTCAAGTGAACAACTCTCATAAAGTTGATTTAATTAAGCGCATCTCGGCTGTTGCGACTCGAGATATGAATTAATAAATAAACACCAAGGTCCAGTGCTTGAAATATTGGGTCACGCTGTCCTGGTGTGACTCATGACTCTATGTCACTCTTGAGGATTTTATAGTCATTGTCAAAACTCGGAACTGCAGTGCGATGATTTGATTCTACAGAAATTCTACAACTTATTGCTTATATCCAAGCGCGTTGTTGACATTATTGGTTTCGCCCCTAAAAATCCACACAAGGTTATTTTAGACAACCCTTTTTGACGAGCAATTTGTTGAATTTCTGTCGCTTTGTTAAGATCTTCTTGTAAAACATCAGCGTATCCATTGTTAAGTAACTAGACATGCCTCCAATAAGCGCCGTTGTGAATCTTTGCTCAGGTAGTCAGCTGCAAACTCTTCCGCTTTCTTCCCCCCACTGCTGCGGGCACTCTTTAATACTAGGCTCTCTACTGGGATCTCCGCTGTGGGTCTTTTTCTCTGCTAGGCCCTCTTCTGAGTGTACCCGACACAGTAACACTTATCACTTGTCACAGTGAATAGGGAGTGTGTCCTGCGGTCCGTATCTTACTCTCATATTTGATGGTAACGTCTCCTATTTATCTGTTTTGTAATTATTTTTCATTAATTTCTTTTTTTTTCTTTAAAAAGCATGAAAATAATCCACATGAACCAACGACCCTCACATCCCCACGCACTCATCGCTATGCCTTGCACACCTTGGAGAATGACCTCATCAGTGCGTACCTACTTAGAGCACAAAGGCTACTTCTCTACTAGCAGTTATAATGTTGAGTTCGTTGGCTAATAATTTCATGTGTGTTCCAATGCTATATGCTCAAATTTCTATCCTTCCGGTGCTATCCTTGCAATGCATTGTGCCCCCACATTGCTCATCTGATTGTTGCAGGTCTCTAAGAAATTACAAAAAAGAAGTCCAAATGGCTTACCGAGAGACTGGTAGAGGTGGCCCAAAAACTGCAGCAGTGGAATGGTCCCAAAGGAGAGAAAAAGGTTGGGACCTGAGACTGACCATGAGTTTAAACTCGAAAACCCCAGCACCTGAAGTCTGGGCACTAATCACACTACCCGAGAGATACGAGTGAAAGGAAGTGCTCCGAGAGAGAATGTCGAGGATAGTAGAGCATGAAGAAGCAGCAATAGTGTATATCAAATTACTATGGGAACTCAACAAGGCGCAACACACAAGGGTCTCGAATGTATCTGGTAGGGTAGGCGAGGCCAAAATACACAAAAATAATCAATGACCGACTCGAAAATAGGCTGAAGCCACCACCCGCCCTCACCAAGAGTCACCAATGGTCTGGCAGTAGATACAAAATTTCGCGGCATGTCACCCTAGCCTTCTCGAAGCATGAGGAGGGAACTGACAATGGGTCTCGGTCTGAAATGGAACAAGTAGTGGACACACTGTGAGAAAACGAAAGAGTGTGGAGGGTAGATGGTGTCAGGTGGAAAATCCACAACAGCGACCACTGCACAGGATGCCACAGGAGAGGGAACGCGATAGAAAACTGCATCCTACGAGGCTACATTACGCCAATTGACCAGACCTATAGCGAGAACCTCTTCAAAAAGGCAGAAAGTGGGCCAGCAAAAAATAAAAACAGGAAACACGGAATAGCGAGACAAGGACAATAGAATCGAAAAGAAAAGTGATCCAGAACATCTCAAGTCGTACATATTTGTAAGAATGAAAATCCCCTTCAGGGCTTAAAGTTTTTTAAAAATGACCACCTAAGGGCAGGCCATTTGAACTTAGAAATATGTCATCAAGAACTGCTGACCTGGAGGGAACGCACAATGCAAATAGGAAAACAAAGGCCTCCAAATAACAAAAGCTGCTTGAACTTGGACAACTGAGGCATCAAAGAGTGTCAACTTGGTATCAGAGGACAACCCATTTCATATACCAAACCATTCCTCAACCAATTTGCAGGAGTCTAGGCTTACTGAACTGTGTTATAATATTGGGACTGAAACACTATCTCAGTCTCTTGGAAAAGAGCTCATATTAGAAGTATTTAGCTACGTGAAATACTATCTAAAAGAATGGTCAACAATTGTATGAAATATGAGAATAAACTTGAACTCATACCTCAGTCTCTTGGAAAAGAGCTGAGGTCACAGAGTCACACAACCACAAAATACAATGGCAAATTCAAACTCTGATCAAAGGCAGATATCAGGGATAATAATGAATAAAACCCATACCCCTGCTCCAATACCATCAGGTCCAGGTTGCCAGTGATCAGAAGAAGAGATGCTTGGGCTGAATGTCGAATCCTTAACAAA
This sequence comes from Chroogomphus rutilus, assembly GCA_003314275.1. NCBI lineage: Eukaryota > Fungi > Basidiomycota > Agaricomycetes > Boletales > Gomphidiaceae > Chroogomphus > Chroogomphus rutilus. Next base: position 17,040 of record QLPI01001686.1, read on the forward strand.
CTGAACCACACTCCAGACTCTCCCCTGATCAAGCCCAGTGTTGGGGACCAGGGAATGTTCCCTATTATTTGGGACGCTCCTTGAACTCCGACCACCACCATCGCCAGGGCGCTTAAGAACTTACCCTATATTCGAACACTCAACGCGTCGCTCCATCCATTCACTGACATCTCGAACTGGTACCCATCCAGTCCGAGTGTGCTCAGGGTGATTCCGATGGCTCCCACAGTCCAACCACCGCTGCCGCTGCCCGTTGAACTCCCAGGACAGCCTACCGTAGCATCATTAGCTACCATACTTGAAAAACTTAGTACTCTGATATACGGAATCGCTCTCCCTAAGACCAAAACTGCTAAAACTGTAACAATCACTCTTGATGCCCTGCACCAAAGCCGAGACCTCATTTCCACAGCCCGATCGACGCTCATAGATTCACATGACCTACAATTAACCAAAGTA
>QLPI01001687.1:0-24000 GCA_003314275.1 Chroogomphus rutilus
CAAATGGCAGGGGTATGGATACGAGGAAAATACATGGGTGAAGGAAGAAGACATGAATGCGCTTACTAAAATTCAAGAGTTCTACCTACAACATCCAGGAGCACCTCGGAGAATCCGAACAATGGCCTTCGAATCCCTATTATTCCGTGCCACGAGGACGCAACACTCTAGAAGGGGGGGTGATGTCAGGGGACGACCCTCTTTAAACTCCAGTCAAACTCCGAGGTTCCCTTACAAACTCCAATCAGTTCCGAGGCCTGATACAGGTCCGAAGTCCCACTTCGAACTCCGACCAACTCCGAGGCTAAGAGGACCAGAAACCACGAGTGGAGACAGAAAGGTCTTAATACATGATGACTAAAGCTCGGAACAGATACCCAAGCCTCGGACTTAGTACCAAGAGATTGGCTCTACAAACTCCGATGTATTGATTTGTAAGCTAGTGCACAGACCACCCATATAAAGGGTATAAAAGGGGCTCACCAGCAGCGGGATCCTTAGACTTTCCTCTTTGGATTCTCCCTGCTTAGGTGAGGACTCCACATGTATTTAAAAGTAGTAGATAATTAAACACTTTGGATTCCCCCTGCTTAGCTCGCCTCTGAGATATACTTCGAGGCTATAAGAGGGTTGCCCTTACAGTAGGTTAATGGATTCGACATCCAGTGAATAATTTATAGCCACCCTGCATTGTTTCGGTACTGTGCTATCACTTCCTTTACCTTCTCAAAGGCACGCTGCTCCATAGGTCCCCATTTCTAGTTCTTAGAGGACCCAGTCAGAGGTGACAGTATGGCCATAGGAATCCAAATACCTTGGCAATCATTGGCCAGATATCCAATGGCTCCCAAAAAGCTACTCAGCAGTACGAATATCGACATAATCTGTGTCCTAAGTTCTTATTCAGTTCTGGTTAACTTTCCAACTTTCCGAAATTAGGGATGGACAATCGAGGAGGGTGCAACACATTACTTGAAGCCAAGTCCCTCTGACTTTGAACACTCAAATCACTAGTCATACCAACCTAATACCATCATCAACCCTAAGTCCCTTGTGCTTCCTGTCTATTTCCATCTTTCCGTCCATCCATGAACCCATGACCCCATCCCCCGACTTTCTCAGAACCTTGACCCTCTTTATGGACCCCTTTGGAAGTCTCTGGAAATCCCTCCAGAAGTATCTAGATAAGCACCTGACATGCAGATTTAACAAGGTGTTTCTATGAAACAGGTCAAAATTTCGATGATTGTTTGCAGGTGTCAAGGGGATATCAGAATTGTGATATCAATGTTGGAGGTCTTGACAAAACTTCTAGAATGTTTGGGATTGAGAGAGTGGATGCATTGTTTTTTTTTTGCTCTGCAGTAGCATCATTGGTTTCTAGCATGAACAACAGAGTCAGAGGCCTGTGCTTCTATTCCTTTGATTCTGAAGCATCCATTGCTTTGGAATCTTCCTTGTTTTCTTCTGCTATAGAGGCTGTGCACCCCTTGATGACCATGGCAGTGGATTTCAGGCATTCCTTAGCTGTGTGGCCCAGCCTGACACAGAAGAGGCAGAGGTTCTTTTCAAAGCAGTGCTGTCATTCCTGTGGTGTAAGTTTTCCATCCTTACCGAGTTTGGATGATAGGTCTGTGGTAGTCCTGCTACCGCCTGACAGGTTTGCAAGTTGGCCAATGTTGGCTGTCTTATTGCCCAAGTTAGGGGCTAGGTATGGATTGGTGGGGGCTTTTCCTTTGTCATAGGGGCAGTTGGATTTTTGGGTTAAGGTGGAATCCCTAGCAACCTCTGGTCATCATTCCCAATAATGGACATAATGGACTAAAATAGGAGGTGGAGTTAGAGTGGGAAGTGGGGTTTTCCTACTATGGAGATCTCATCCTTGATTCTACTAGGGAGTCCATTGTATAACTGGCAATAGAGTGTGGCATTTCCCCAATGGATACAGACAGCAAGTCAGTTGAACTTGACCACATATTTTGTGATGTGCTGTTGTCGTGCATGTGGAGGTTCTCAAGGTCAGCTTCAGCCTCTCCTTCTGGGTTGTGGGGGCCAAAGTTGGTTTTGAGTTTGGAAATAAACTTGTCATAATTGTAGAGCCAGGTTAGCTTGTTGTGGGAGGTGAGGGCTGGTTCAAACCAGTCCAGGATGGGTCCGGTCAGGTACAACAGTACATAAGTTACTTGGAGTCAAAAGCATCAGGGTGATCATAGAAGTTCAGGCTGAACTATACAAGAAATGCTTGTAATTTTTTTTGAATCAGATCCATTGAAGGTGTCTGGATCCCAGTGATGAGATTATGAGCAAATACAGTAGGATTGAAGAATTCTTTAGGCAGCTATTTTATTTATCTCCTCAGTATAGTCAATAACTGAGATGTATATTCGAAAATATACCTATTTTATTTATCTTACAAAAGAAATAAAAGAGAATTAGCCTTAAAGGCTTGTACAATATATTATACAACTCACCTCCTCAGTATAGTCAATAACTGAGGAGGGAGGCTTTGCGCGGGTCGTGTCTCACCCGCATATACCTTGCAGCCAGCCCTTGACCCTATCGAAGGTTTGAGCCAGGCTGCCGGTTCCAAATCCAGGGAGCCGGCCATGCTAGTCGCGTCGTGCGTGGACAAGCGCCCGTAAGTAGCGTACATAGTAGAATATGAATAACTCCCTCAATAATGAGGGTAAAAATACAAATAAAATTGAGAAAAATAAAGAGTTCAAAAGCGCACTGAATGGTACCGAAATCAATATGATAATACAATATATTGAGATTGCTCTCTCAGGGGTGAATGCAAGTTTGCACCCAACACCCAGACCTTGACATGGGGAGCTGACTTCTTGGGGCTAGCCAGATTGCTTGCCAGAATGGCGATGGCCTCAACGAGGTTGTGCACATCATTTGGATGTATGGGGGGTGGGGGGGGGGGCCTTTCTGGTTGACTGGGAGATGGTGGTGCCACAGCAGGTGGTGAAGCAGGGAATGGTGCTATGGATGGTGGTCCCAAGGTTGTCAGCACTACTGAGAATGGTGCTAAGGTAGGTGGCACTGCAGAAGGTGGCATTTGGTGAGTCACTCTGGGGTTGTTCTGGGGAACAAGGAATGGGTTAGTCATGTTCAAGCATGGGCATAGGTCCATTCTCAATACTCCATAATCGGATGATGGCTCCAGAGAGGGTGCAGGGGTCTGAGGCATCTGAAAACTAAGTCAGAAGTAAGTCAGAAACTAAGTTGGAAACTAGGATGCAAATTAAGTCAATATTCATACTGGCAAATAGTGCAGTCAACTGGGGGTTATATACATGTAAGCTATCTTTGTATTTTCTACTATCTGGTCCAAAGACAAGGGAAAGGAGGAAATACAAGGGGTCAATAGAAAACAGAGAACAAAGAAGTTAGGTATATGGTGATCTTTTGAGATGCCTACCACAAGAGCAGAACCATGGTTATAGAATCGTAGGATTTCAGGATTGCAGAACTTTGGGTTGTTGAAAAGGAATTGCAGAAAGGGCAGTCAGGGGATCATTCCTGATGATTGTGGCTGGAAAATCTACAGAAAGGTTCAGGCAGTTGCATGAACTGTAATAGGTTCATTTGAAGGGCACAGGCCATAACACAAGGCTGTTTCAAGAATTGAGATGTAGAAGATAGGGTGTATTGCATTCATGTAGTCTTGGAGTTTCAGAGTATTTGAGTGAGTACTGGGACATGAATTGATTTCAAATGGACCCAAAAAATTCTCCGCTAGCTTTTTCACAGGACAAGTTGTCCTAAAGAATTGAGCTTTGACAAATGCAAGACTGTGGATAGGAAAGTCTGGGGATGCAAGTCATTTAGCATCTGCTGAGCTCTGGTACATTTGTTGAGCCTCAAGTATACTGATTCGAAGCTGCTGGTGCAATTGATACAAGTCAACTACAAAGTCTTATGCTCAAGATGAATCAAGGTTGTGTTTGGGATGAATGGTGAAGTTGGGGTGGTGGCCTTTATTGGCAAAGAATGGCAAGACTCTTGTGCTGGTACTGAGAGCATTGTTATAGGTAAACTCTGAAAGGGGTAATAGCAAAGCCCAATTGTCTTGTTGATAGTCACAATAGATGAAAAGGTACTGTTCTAATGTCTGATTAGTATGTTTCATCTGGCCATCACCTTCTGGGTGATAGCCTGAGGTGAAATGCAACTTTATATTGAGGGCCTTCCTGAGAGAATGCTAAAAGTGTGACATGAATTCCAAGCCTCTATCTTTTGGGAAATTGGGGATGTCCCCTGCCATTTTAGTCATTTTTCCGAGCCTAATCAGTCTGCAAAAGTCCACACCTTTCCTAAGGAAAATATTCACCCAAATCCACCATATCTTGGCACAAAAATATTATATTTTTTTGGCTGGCCAATCAAGAGTGAAATACCTTCAGTAATTAACTCTGATTTTCAAGAAGATTGAGCCTGTGGATAATCATAAAAACATGCATATTTTTGCCTATCAATGTATGGACCTGCAATGTACAACAACTATGGAGCCAATTACCTAAACCTATGAAAGTGGCTCCAAACTCTTGGCTCAAGTTCTCAGTCCACAATGTACAACAAATCTATGGACTTATATAATCATATCTATAGTATAAAGTTGGACTGGTGCACTTGTGGGCGTTTTTGGTCAGCTTTGAGTCAGCATTTATATAAGCTCTTCCCATGATGAAAATTTCGAATTTCCAACACCGCCACGTCATGTGACTGGTTTCAACACCGCGTCTCCCTTTCCTTCCCACCACCGTGTGGTCCCCTGGTGTCGAGGAATCTCTTCGGCGTGTGCTCGGTGCACACCATCTTCGTGTTGTGCACCCACCACATGCCAACCTCTTTCCTCTATCTGCGCACCCCACCGTGCAGTCCCCTGGTCTCGAGGAAACACATCGGCGTGTGCTCGGTGCACACCATCTTCGTGTTGTGCACCCACCACACGCCGACCTCTTTCCTCGATCCGCACACGCAGGCGACACCAGTGCACACACGTCCTGCCTCCCACCATCGCCACCCTCCCGACCGGTATGCTGGCACTCGACACGAGGCAGCAACACCTGAGCACCCCACCTCCCGACACTCCCACGTGTGGGGCTGTCAGGATGTGCGGTGCATTGGTGTCGCCGCATCGTGCGTGATGGAGGATGAACCTTGGCGTGTGCTGGGCGCGTCGCATGTTCGCGTTGTGCACCCACCACACGCCAACGTCCTTCCTCCCACCATGGCCACGCTCCCAACCACATGCACGTTGCAGTGCACACCAATGCACCCCACCTCCAGACACCCGTGAGGCTGTCTGGACATGCAGTGCGCTGGTGTCGCTGCGTCATGCATCGTGTCGGGTGTCCTACACCCTGTGCACACCTGCGCGCTGGTGTCGCCACGTCATACATCATGTCGGGCGCCCTACCTATGATTTCCACTTCGGCGGGTCTATGCAACACCCTGCAGCCGCGTGATGCTCCCTTGACATAGACGACTACCTGCACTCGCTGTGCCATCACACACCGCTTGCTTCCAACCGTTAACCACCACCTGCCAGGGTTCAACACGAGTCCCTGTTGGTGAGTCCTGCAATGTTTGACCCTGCCGCCGTGACTTACTGACTGACAACAGACTCTGCAACTGACCTCCCGTCCGCTCGCTGGTGACACCGACACGTCGTGCAAATTCAATCTGCCCTATGTGTCATGCACCCATGACGCGTAGGGCAGAGCGCATGGCGACACCAGGCCACTCCACGGCCCCGTGCGTCGTGCAGAAAACATTTCGGCGTGTGCTGGGTGCACCCCATCTTCATGTTGTGCACCCACCACACGCCGACGTCCTTCCTCCACCATGCACGATGTGGCGGGACCTTGGCGTGCGGTGGGTGCACAACGCAAACATGTGCTGCACCCAGCACACACCGACATCTTTCCTCCCACCATGGTCACGCTCCTGACCACACGAACAACGCAGTGACACCAATGTACCCCACCTCCTGACACCCCCACGTGTGGGGCTGTCAGGATGTACAGTGCGCTGCTGTCGCCACATCGTGCGTGATCGAGGAAAGCCCTCGGTGTGTGCTGGACACATCGATGCATCCACCCCCACGGTATCCTTCTTCCCGCCTGCGCCGACACCTGAGCATCCCACCTCCCGACACTCCCACGTGTGGGGCTGTCAGGACATGCGGTGCGCTGGTGTCGCTGTGTCGTGCGTCGTCTCGGGTGCCCTATACCCTGTGGGAGCAACGGTCGAGGAGCGCCGCATCGAGAGCCCAAGACGACCCTGATTTGGCTGGCTCAAGCCTCGCGTTATCGAGACCGTGCTGGGGTTTCCAACTACTTCGTTTGCGTTAGCCTTCACGCGTAGGATCCTCTGCTTCATTGAATGTGGCACACTAGGGTATGCTAAGTTCCTCACAGTCTATCAAGGCATGTGTCTGATCTCAGTTTCCACGTTGTGGACTAACAATCTTTCAGCCCAACGGTGGAACGTGAATCGCTGGCACATCGGCATCGAGCGCATAGTATGCACCTTTTTTTTGTTGGAGGGTTTATTGTCATTTTTGACACATGCCACGCTCCCTCTTCCTCCCACCACCCTTTCCACCTGGTGTGCTGGTGTCGCGATGGCGTGACGGCAAAGGCAGCGATGGTGATATCGGGCTCACACATATTCAGTGGAATCTGAGGTGCGTGTGCTTTCTACCGCTTCAGTCACATCTAATACAGTGCATACTCAGGCCATCTACCTCGCTGCCAAAGAATATCCATGTGTGCATGTTTTTTTTTTGGTTTTGTGTTTCTTTTTCTTTTGGTTTTGGAGGGCTTATTCTATCATGCTTGCACAATGGCGGCAAAAGATCCATTCACTGTTGCCAACTGCCATGCAACGGATGCTCCCACCCCATGCACTAATTGATACACTCCCTATTGGCGTTGACCATAGAGAGACACATCAATAGAGATATATCAGTGGGAATTAAATATTGATAAATATTTAATTCCCACTGATATGTCTCTATTTCTATGTGTGAGAGGGATTGTGGCAGTTGTGGTGTTTTTTTTTAAAAAAAAGAGGGAAGAGGTTTGTCTTATATACTTTATGTCTATTCATGGCACACATTATCAAGACCTTACAGCAATGGGAATGAAAATGCAAGGGCTGTACTCTGGGCACCACATGCATGTGTAAGGTGAGGTGTGTTGGTGGTCACAGTCAACTTGAAGAGTGTTATATAGTAGGTGACACTTCTTACATTGCACTCTAATGATTACTGCACTTACTTTCTACATACTAACAACATGCACATACCAACTTCACACACAGAACACTGCACTGTTCTTGAAAAGGCTGCCACCTATACAGGCAACAAGTTCCTGTGAGGCTTGCATTGTCTATCACAAAAACAAGTAACAAGGTCAATCTCTAATAATAGTGGGGATAGACTTATAGTACCATGTGTTTTCATATGGACAATTTTATGTGGGGGTATCAAGGGATACAAATTGAGGAAGGGTACATGTAATATAGTATATAGGGAAGTCTTACTCAAGGACAATTCTCAGATAGTAATAGATAGAGATGTGTTGAACATAGGATTGGAAATTGTATTACTCATTTCCTATAGCAAAGTGTGATTAATTTTGATATATATATATTATAATAATCAATGCAGTCTTTGCAAAGGTGACTGCCAGGCTACTGTTCTTACAAAGGCTGCTACCAGGCATGGCACAGCCACCTCATAGGTGGCCGCAGGGCCGCCGTCCTTGCAAAGGTGGCCATCAGGCCACCTTTCTTGCAAAGGCTGCTGCCATGCGTGGCAGAGCCACCTTGCAGGCGGCCGTAGGGCCACCGGCCTTGCAAAGGTGGCCGCTAGGCCACCGTTCTTGCAAAGGTTGCTGCCAGGCAAAGGTTGCCGCCAGGCCAAGGTTGCTGCCAGGCCAAGGCCGCCGCCAGGCAAAGGCTGCCGCCAGGCCAAGGTTGCCGCCAGGCGGCGGTGGCGCAGCCACCTTGCTGTGCCTTCCGCCCTTCGGGCGGAGCACAGCTAGTGTACATAAAGGTCAGTCCAGAAGCATGACTTACATAATATTAATATTTTGTGACATGACCAGTCACAAAAGTACCAGTTGTGGGAATATTATATATTTTTATTGTAAAAGTACAGTGACTCACAAAACCGAGTCAATGTTTGGTGCTTTTGGACTATTCATTGAATAGCTTTGAATGTAAAACATATATGAAAAAAGTGTTGGTGCATAAAAGAAGGAATCTGATCAGGGCTATGCAACCATGAAAATATTATATAATTTCAATAAGGGGTGAGAAAGATATGGGCAATTAAAATCAAGGGCCCTTTGACTTAGTTTTGTGAGAGGGTATCAGAGAAATAGTAAGTTGCAATTCTAGTACTTGGTATTGCCCCCCTTAGCCTTAATTACTGCCTCAAGTCTTCTAGGCATACTCTCTATCAAATTCTGACACACCTCTGGTGGTATGTTATTCCATACCTCCTCTACTCTCTCCCAAATTTGCCAAACTCTCTTGGGTGGTGTTGGATACTCCTTAAGCCTGTTTTTTGCATGATCCCAGAGGTGCTCAATAGGATTCAGGTCTGGAGACTGTTCAGGCCATTCAAGCAGAGGGATATTGTTGTTTTCCATCCAGTTCTTGGCCTTCTTTGACTTGTGCATTGGGTCATTGTCCTGTTCAAAAATTACCTGTTCCTCAGAAATTCTACTTTCCTCTAGGCTGGGCAGCAGGTGGTCCTCCAAAATGGACACAAACTGATCAGCATCCATAATCCCCTCAATATCTGCAAGCTGGCCAACACCATTCCATCCCATACACCCCCATACCATAATGTTTCCCCCTCCAAACTTGACTATCCCCTGCACCTCTCTCTTAATCAACCCCTCCCCCTTCAGTTTTCAGACCCATTGCCTCCCATCTGACCCAAACCTGTTGATTTTGGTCTCATCTGACCAAATGACCCTCTTCCATTCCTCTACAGTCTACTCTCTGTGCTTCAAAGAAAAGGCCAACCTCAGCTGTCTATGCCTTGTACTTGTCAGGACCCGGTACTACCGAGGGTGCTGTCGGAACCGGCCAAGTCCTGCAGGCCGGTCAGGGTGGCTTGGCTTCAACGTGCTCGTGCGTTGCGCCCTGCCTCCTGTGCGTGCCACTAACTTGTAACGAGAACGGGTACTCAGGCGAATACCGAGGATGTCGGCCTGAGTAAGGACTTCTGAACAGAAGGAGGAGAGTAGGGAGGCGTAAGCCTAGTTGATACTCAGACTGAGGAACTATGTACACGTATCAACTACTTATATAGGCTGAGAGGCGGAATGTGGAATAAGGGTGGCATAAGACATGGAAAAAAGAATAAGGTATGAAGACCATGTGGAGGTATAGTCCACAACGATTAGAATAGAATAATAAGAGGGTAAGACAATAAAGTATAAGCGGTGAGATTATGGGAAAGAAATAGAACAATGAGGAATGGCCGAGAAATAAAACAATAGGGACGTGAGTGAGTGGCAGGGACTAGTGAACGTCCCGTGGGTAAACGAGTGAGGGGAAAGGAAGAGAGTGTAGGGTTGACAAAGAATAGGGATTAGGGAAGAGGGTGATGAACCGGGTGATAAGTCGGGTGTACCGAACCGAAACCGTACGCCGTAGAACGATGTGAATGGGGGTCGGTTGGTCGGTACTGCCGAGTAAGTTGAAGCACGATGCATGGTCGTGACAGTACTGAAGAAGGGCTTTTTCTTCACCACAGCCTTGAATTATTTTTTTCTGAGAACTCTTCTGACTGTTTCTGAGGAGACTGGGTGAGGGATAATTGTATTGATGTATTTGGTGACCTGAGTAGCATTTGCAGCTCTGCCAATAGCAATTTGTGATAAAATAGCATGTTGATCTCTAGAGGAAAGCTTGGGGGGATAACCTCCAGAGGAGCAGGGCTGGTTAGGATGGAGAGTTCTGAGAGTCCTGGATACTGTGGACTGGCTGAGGGCAAGTCTTGAGACAATAGTGCAAGTGGAATGATCATGAGAGGCCAAGGAGAGGGTGTTTCCTTTTTGAGCAGAGGAAGGAGGGTGCATTGGAGTGTAGTGAAGTTCTGGACATGTTGGAGGGGATTAAATACCTTAACTTGAGTTCTCATGAAAGATAAGGTTACTATAGTAACCATCTATCGAGGGTTGCATGTTATATAATAGATGGAGCATCAGGTTCTGATTGTTCTGATACCATGTCACAAAACTCAGTCAATGGGCCCTTGATTTGAATTGCCCATATCTTCATCACCCCTGATCGGAATCATATAATTTTTAATGGTTGCATATCCCTGGTGAGATTTGTTCTTTGATACACCAACACTTTTTTATATAAGTTTTACATTCAAAGCTATTCAATGAATAGTCCAAAAGCACCAAACATTGACTCAGTTTTGTGAGTCACTGTAGTTACAATGGTGATATCGTGAGTCCACAGGCTTCCAAGGCTTTCCAATACCTTCTGAACACCTTGTCAAGTACACATACTGAGTATCCAGTAACTTGGCAATGCCAACCGAGCAATTAGGCTATGACCACACAAGTGACCAAGCCACATGCTAGTCACTTGGTATGCCGGTCTTGGCTTGGCACATCTACCATCCACATTCCTTGTTCCTATGCCTCATCCACTCTTTCCTCACTTACCATCCATTGATTCCACCATGTCCGCTCCATACTCCTCAACCCGCCTTACCTCGGGACATTTTGTCTTTGTATTATTCTCGGCTATGGCCCTATTATTTTATAGTTGGTCACTCCCTATTGTCCTATCCTTGGCCACATTCCTATTATTCTATTTTCATTGTTCTATTCCCATTTACATTCCTCCGCTCTATTTTTTGCTCATTGTGGACAATCCCCCTACATGCTCTGCATACCTTCTTGTCCCACATTCCTTATTCCACATGTCGCTTCTTAACCTATATAAGTAGGACATGCATGTACATACTTCCTCATTCTGGGGATCAACTAGGCTCAGGACCCTTACCTCCCTTCCCTCTGTTAAGTCCTCTACTTAGGCTGATATCTTCAGCACTCTCTGAGTATCCTTTCCATTCCAAATTGGTGGCAGGGATGGAAAGTAGGGTGCAATGCACAAGTACGTTGAAGCCAAAGCCACTACTACTGGCCTGTGGGACTTGGGCACTCCCCATCCAACCCCTTAGCATTACCAAAGCCTGACACACCTCTACAATCTTCATGAAGGAATTTCCTTTCAGGAAATTACATAATTATCTTAGAATTAGTATAAAAGAAGCTAGTTGTGTAGCATCAAATAACTATCATTTTCACACATAATAATCCACAGGATTAATTAAGTGCCAGGAGCAATCTCATAAGTGGACCAAAATCTGCTTAGGTAACTGGTCCAAAGACTAAAAGCCACCCTCAACAATGGGTCCAAAGACCTGTTGAAAAGGTTTATTCCAAAGAGTAAACCTCCCCTTTTGCTACCAAAGTGGCAGGCTACCCTCAAAACTAAAGTCAGATAAAAATTAGAAAAGTGGAAATAAACCTATTCTATATGTAACAAATGAGATGCCTGATAAGATCCCCCTTAAATATTCTCTTTGGACACACGACCCAGATCAGAATCAATAAAGACATTTTTCATGGCTACATGAGATTTCATTAAATATTTATTGTAATAATATAACCGACTATGTGAATTTCCAGAGTATAATTTCTTCATTGGGTTCTCCATAAAAATAGCCTGTGCAGGTGTATTTTGTTGTCCCCCTGCATCTTGTCACAGAACATGACTTGCCTTGGTTCACATCAAAGTTTTGTCACAGCTTCTTGGGTTCCAAACTAATATGCAAGCAAGGCTGGGAGGTGTGCAGGTGCGAACACGTGCAGGTGCAACAAGAGAGCAATGGAGTCACTGTGCATGCTGGCACAATCAGAGAAAGACCTGTAAAAAAAACAAAGAAGTCCCCATGCACACTGACACAACAAAAAAAAGGGCCTGTAATTGTTGCACACACCAGCGCAATGAGAAAAGCAATGCATGGCTAGCAGAGAGCTCTAGAACTCCCCAGTCCAGGGAAGTTGACACACACACCGGTGCAATGAGAAAACTAACATATAAATGTTTATATAAATGCTGACCAAGAAAACAGGAGCAGCTTTATACCTTTGATGATGATTACCTGACCTATGGGAAGTATACTTTGCTAAGTATGGTATGAAAGTCTTGAGATACAAGTTGGACAGTATGGAGGGTTAGTCACGGTGTTGTCAACCAAAAACCAAAAACAATGAGATGACCAGATTAGAACTTACATATCTCTCATAGATATGTATTGATGTTTATGAACCATGGCATCAATTTACACCCAGGATGGCCTACTATTCAAAACAGTATTTTGAATATTGTATGTAGTTTATTTCTCAAGTTATTAAACTTTCAAATAGAGACAAGCAAAGGTACTTTGATTCACTGTATATGTATGTGTACACTGCCCTAGAAAGGACCTATCAATAGGTCTTGCACTTCATTTCTTAACAGGGTGAAGTGCATGATATATAACTATCCTCGTATCCCCTGCCACGCTAGCGTTGATGTTTTCTCCACCAAATTTCCACTCGGTAATCCAGACCACTTTTACCAAATTTGAATCGGGGATACTATGCAATCAGCACGACACAAGTGAGTCAGACTCTCGGGATACCTCGCCATACGTCACTTCAACGGATGAGAACCAAAAAAGGTTCAATTACAAGCAAAATGCAAGGGATAAGTACTACCGCACTGAAACGCGATCATGATCTGCGTGAGTACCTCCCATCTGGACATCCGACTCTCCCAAACACCTTGGATCCCGTTGAAGTGCCGAAAGAATCGGCTGTTCTAACTCGCGTCCGCGCAGCCTTATCTGTGTATCGAAGTTACGTCGCTTCGAAGGATTCTCCAAATCATGATACACACAAAAAGGCAGAAATATTCATTGAACAAGGTAGAAACCTTCCACACACTCCTCTCGAGAAGTCCTTGGGCGAGGTCCCCAGGCCGAAACTCTTGTGCTTGGATGCTATGTCCGAGCCTGAGCCAGGGAAGAAAGGGATCGAACAGCAAGCGGCCGCTCATTCAGACAAAGGGTTGATACCTCACAATGATCTTCCTGTCTTTGACCCAGAAGAAATTCAAGCAGAATCTTCCGAGCGGAGCATCCCTAAACCCTCGGCCTCAGCCGTCTCCCCCGATGTCATAGAGTATCCGCACATGTTGGTAGAGAGGGTCGTGTCAGAAAGGATTATTTCGGACCACCATCCTCATGCAGGATGTGGTATTTGTGATTGTCCACGCACTTTTGAAGAACGTGAGTCAGAATTTGTCATCTTTGCCTGACTATGAAAAAACAATTTTTTCGTACAGCATCCATACGACGCAAATTCTTTCGATCGCACAATCAGAATGACAAGGGTGCCAATGTGCTCTCCATGACTAAGATGCAGAAGTTTTTCAGTCATGCATTGGAACAAGCTCTTAATATTCCTCCTATTCATCTCACATCTGGCCCTCCGAGTCACCCACCACACACCTTTAATAACCTACCGAAGGAATCGTCCACCCTCACCCGGGTTCGAGAAGCGTTATCGGAATATAGAAGTCATGTTGCTTCTAAGAAACCTTCGTGTCAAGATGTGCAGCACGAAATTGCATTGAAAGACTTCAGTGATCAGGATGACAGTATGCCACGTGTTCCTCTCGAAAGGTCCTTGAGCGATGTCTTCGGGCCCAAGCTGATGTGTGCGGATGTCGTATTGGAATATTCGGACCGTATTCATGATGCAGGATTTGATATCCGTGATTGTCCACGCACATACCAAGAACGTGAGTCAGAATTTGTCGTCTTTTGCCCGACTATTAAATTTTTTTTTTCGTACAGCAACCAGACGTCGCAAATTCTTTCGATTGCTCAATCAGAGTGACAAGAATACCAGTCTTCCCTCGACCAGTAAGGTGCAGAAAGTTCACTGTTATGCATTGGAAAAAGGTCTTAATAATCCTATCCATCTCACATCTGGCCCTCCGAGCCTCCCACACACCTCAGAGCCCACTAACCTACCGAAGGAATCGTCCACCTTTACCCGCGTTCGGGAAGCCTTATCGGCATACAGAAGTTCCGTTGCTTCTAAGAATCCTTCTTGTCAAGATGTGCAGCACGACACGGAGAAAGACTTCAGTGATGACAGTATGCCACGTGTTCCCCTTGAAAGATCCTTGAGCGACGTCTTCGGGCCCAAGCTGATGTGTGGAGATGTCGTATTGGAATCCCAAGAGAAGGGGAAGAACACGGGACAGATATCTGGTGACAAAAGGCTTGTAACTTATGATAATCTCCCTATCTCGATGTGGAAGAAATTCAAGCAGAGTCTTCCGAGCGCAATATGCCCGTCGCAACTCGCTCGGCCAGAGACGTCTCCATTGATATCATGCAGCATGGGCACAGGTCAACAGGAGGGGTGTCGTAAGGTAATTCCCCTGGCATTCACCATGCGAGGACTGACGATGGTCCCAGCGAGGAAGAGCGTGAGTCAGACGACATCATCTCAGACCTCTCTGCACCTGAAACCGAACATATTTATCTAGACTGTTTATTACGGACCGTCCCACGGAAAATCGCTCAACGACTAACGGTGAGCAATCGACCGTTCCTTGATGAGGATGTTAGTGTGTTTTGAATCGGTCAGGGAGGGGATTCATATTTATTATATATTGCTACAGTATTTATATATTTCCCCGTATCACATCTCTACTCTTTTAATGTATGCTCCATATATCCAAAGTCATTGCCCATTTGTTCCAATTACTACACACGCCCTTGTTGAGGGCACCCATTCATCAATCGATCAACAGAGTTTAGTATCCGATGCATTTCTTACTCCTCAAGGACACATATCACCATCATACAAGATTACAAACATATATACCTTTTCCGAATACGAGCGTGGTATTTTAGCAAGTAATTGGCCAATCTCCTTTGCGGTGCAAGATCACGTAATGAATCAGTCTCAGGTGTGATGAAATACAGAGCATGTTGGACATAAAACGGAATCAAAAAAGTGTGTTGAATTGACCCTGGGGATTCAGTCGTTCGGTCAGGATGAGTTACATAAGTGTACTATTCGACCATGGTAGCCAGTTGCATGTAGGTGAGCTGTGTGGCACATCCGTTGAAGTGACGCATGGCGAGGTATCCCGAGAGTCTGACTCACTTGTGTCGTGCTGATTGCATAGTATCCCCGATCCAAGTTTGGTAAAAGTGGTCTGGGTTACCGAGTGGAAATTTGGTGGAGAAAACATCAACGCTAGCGTGGCAGGGGATACGAGGATAGTTATATATCATGCACTTCAACCTGTTAAGAAATGAAGTGGAAGACCTATTGATAGGTCCTTTCTAGGGCAGTGTCCCGCCCAAATCGACTCTACAAACGCAGTGACTCAAAGTACCTTTGCTTGTCTCTATTAGAAAGTTTAATCACTTGAGAAATAAAGTACATACAACATTCAAAATAATGTTTTGAATAGTAGGCCATCCTGGGTGTAAATTGATGCCATGGTTCATAAACATCAATACATATCTATGAGAGATATGTAAGTTCTAATCTGGTCATCTCATTGTTTTTGGTTTTTGGTTGACAACACTGTGACTAACCCTCCATACTGTCCAACTTGTATCTCAAGACTTTCATCCCATAATCAGCAAAGTATACTTCCCATAGGTCAGGTAATCATCATCAAAGGTATAAAGCTGCTCCTGTTTTCTTGGTCAGCATTTATATAAACATTTATACATTAGTTTTCTCATTGCACCGGTGTGTGTGTCAACTTCCCTGGACCAGGGAGTTCTGGAGCTCTCTGCTAGCCATGTATTGCTTTTCTCATTGCACTGGTGTGCGCAACAATTACAGGCCCTTTTTTTTGTTGTGTCAGTGTGCATGGGGACTTCTTTGTTTTTTTTTACAAGTCTTTCTCTCATTGTGCCAGCATGCACAGCAACTCCATTGCTTTCTTGTTGCACCTGCACATTTTCACACCTGCACATGTTCACACCTGCACACCTCCCAGCCTCACTTGCATATTATTTTGGAACCCAAGAAGCTGTGACAAAACTTTGGTGTGAATCAAGGCAAGTCAAGTTCTATGACAAGATGCAGGGGGACCACAAAATACACCTGCACATGCTATTTTTATGAAGAACCCAATGAAGAAATTATACTCTGGAAATTCACATAGTCTGTTATCGTATTACAATAAATATTTAATGAAATCTCATGTAGCCGTGCAAAATGTCTTTATTGATTCTGATCTGGGTCGTGTGTCCAAAGAGAATATTTAAGGGGGATCTTATCAGGCATCCCATTTGTTACATATATAATAGGTTTATTTCCACTTTTCTAATTTTTATCTGACTTTAGTTTTGAGGGTAGCCTGCCACTTTGGTAGCAAAAGGGGAGGTTTACTCTTTGGAATAAACCTTTTCAACAGGTCTTTGGACCCATTGTCAATGGTGGCTTTTAGTCTTTGGACCAGTTACCTAAGCAGATTTTGGTCCACTTATGAGATTTCTGCCTGCACTTAATTAATCCTGTGGATTATTATGGGTGAAAATGATAGTTATTTTATGCTACACAACTAGTTTCTTTTATACTAATTTTAAGCTAATTATATAATCTCCTGAAAGGAAATTCCTTCATGAAGATTGTGGAGGTGTGTCAGGCTTTGGTAATGCCAAGGGGTCGGATGGGGAGTGCCCAAGTCCCACAGGCCGGTAGTAGTAGCTTTGGCTTCAATGTACTCGTGCATTGCACCCTACTTTCCATGTGTGCCACCAATTTAGAGTGGAAAGGATACTCAGAGAGTGCTGTGGGTATTGGCCTGGGTAGAGAACTTAGCAGAGGGAAGGGAGGTAAGGGGCCTGAGCCTAGTTGATCCCCAGAATGAGGAAGTATATACATGCATGTCCTATTTATATAGGTTAAGAAGCGAAATGTGGAATAAGGAATGTGGGACAAGAAGGTATGCAGAGCATGTGGGGATAATGTCCACAATGAGCAAAAAATAGAATGGAGGAATGTAAATGGGAATAGAACAATGAAAATAGAATAATAGGAATGTGTCCAAGGATAGGACAATAGGGAGTGATCAACTATAAAATAATGGGGCCATAGCCGAGAATAATACATGGACAAAATGTCCTGAGGTAAGGCAGGTCAAGGAGTATGGAGCAGATGTGGTGGGATCAATGGATGGTAAGTGAGGAAAGAGTGGATGAGGGGTAGGAATGAGGAATGTGGATGGTGGATGTGCCAATCCAAGACCGGCATACCAAGTGACTAGCATGTGGCTTGGTCATTTGCATGTTCATAGCCTAACTGCTCGGTTGGCATTGCCAAGTTACGGGATACTCGGTATATGTACTTGACAAGGTGTTCAGAAGGTATTGGAAAGCTTTGGAAGCCTGTAGACTCACAATGTCACCATTGTAACTACAGTGACTCACAAAACTGAGTCAATATTTGGTGCTTTTGGACTATTCATTGAATAGCTTTGAATATAAAACTTATATAAAAAAAGTGTTGGTGTATCAAAGAACGAATCTCATCAGGGATATGCAACCATTAAAAATTATATGATTCCAATCAGGGGTGATGAAATTATGGGCAATTCAAATCAAGGGCCAATTGACTGAGGTTTGTGACATAGTATCAGAACAATCAGAATCTGATGCTCCATCTATTATATAACATGCAACCATTGATAGATGGTTACTATAGTAACCTTAACTTTCCTGAGAACTCAAATTAAGGTATTTAATCCCCTCCAACATGTCCAGAACTTCACTACACTCCAATGCACCCTCCTTCCTCTGCTCAAAAAAAAAAAAATCCTCTCCTTGGCCTCTCATGGTCATTCCACTCGCACTATTGTCTCAAGACTTGGCCTCAGCCAGTCCACAGTATCCAGGACTCTCAGAACTCTCCATCCTAACCAGCCCTGCTCCTTTGGAGGTTATCCCCCCAAGCTTTCCTCTAGAGATCAACATGCTATTTTATCACAAATTGCTACTGGTAGAGCTGCCAATGCTACTCAGGTCACCAAATACATCAATACAATTATCCCTCACCCAGTCTCCTCAGAAACAGTCAGAAAAGTTCTCAGAAAACAATAATTCAAGGCTGTGGTGAACAAAAAGCCCTTCCTCAGTACAAGGCATAGATAGCTGAGGTTGGCCTTTTCTTTGAAGCACAGAGAGTGGACTGTAGAGGAATGGAAGAGGGTCATTTGGTCAGATGAGACCAAAATCAACAGGTTTGGGTCAGATGGGAGGCAGTGGGTCTGGAAACTGAAGGGGGAGGGGTTGATTAAGAGAGAGGTGCAGGGGATAGTCAAGTTTGGAGGGGGAAACATTATGGTATAGGGGTGTATGGGATGGAATAGTGTTGGCCAGCTTGCAGATATTGAGGGGAATATGGATGCTGATCAGTTTGTGTCCATTTTTGAGGACCACCTGCTTCCCAGCCTGGAGGAAAGTAGAATTTCTGAGGAACAGGTAATTTTTCAACAGGACAATAACCCAATGCACAAGTCAAAGAAGGCCAAGAACTGGATGGAAAACAACAATATCCCTCTCCTTGACTGGCCTGCACAGTCTCCAGACCTGAATCCTATTGTGCACCTCTGGGATCATGCAAAAAACAGGCTTAAGGAGTATCCAACACCACCCAAGGGAGTTTGGCAAATTTGGGACAGAGTAGAGGAGGTATAGAATAACATACCACCAGAGGTGTGTCAGAATTGCATAGAGAGTATGCCTAGAAGACTTGAGGCAGAAATTAAGGCTAAGGGGGGAAATACCAAGTACTAGAATTGCAACTTACTAGTTCTCTGATACCCTCTCACAAAACTGAGTCAATGGTCCCTTGATTTGAATTGCCCATATCTTTCTCACCCCTTATTGAAATTATATAATATTTTCATGGTTGCATAGCCCTGGTCAGATTCCTGCTTTGATGCACCTATACTTTTCTCATATATGTTTTATATTCAAAGCTATTCAATGAATAGTCCAAAAGCACCAAACATTGACTCAGTTTTGTGAGTCACTGTACTTTTACAATAAAAAAATATAATATTTCCACAACTGGTACTTTTGTGACTATTCATGTCACAAAATATTAATATTATGTAAGTCATGCTTCTGGACTGCCCTTTATGTAATTATGATTATATAAGTCCATAGATTTGTTGTACATTGTGGACTGAGAACTTGAGTTAAGAGTTTGGAGCCACTTTCATAGGTTTAGGTAATTGGCTCTATAGTTGTTGTACATTGCAGGTCCATACATTGATAGGCAAAAATATGCATGTTTTTATGATTATCCACAGGCTCAATCTTCTTGAAAATCACGAGTTAATTACTGAAGGTATTTCACTCTTGATTGGCCAGCCAAAAACATGATAGAGTTATGGTCCGAGCGATGTTAATAAGATTAGTGAGTGGGTTCTTGTTGGGTGCACACGAAGTGGAAGAGAGCGCAAAAATTGGTTACATTATTGTGGGGTGCGTTCTGACTCTTTTGTATACTACATGTAAAATAAGCTGAAACATAATGACACAAAACTCTGCGTCACTGTACTATAGAATACCCGAGGTGGATGCGCTTGGTACAGTATGTCAAACACACATAGACAGGAATAATACAAATACATTTAAAGATTTCCGAAATCTATCACACCCCCACAAGCACGACATATGCCAAGGGTAGTGATATGTTTCACAATCTTCCACTTAGGCAACGCTTTTGTTAATATGTCTGCGACCATGTTGTCTGTAGAACAATAGAGAAGTTTTAATGTTTTTTAGCAACCATTTGACGAATGAAATGAAAACGTATATCGATGTGTTTTGTTCGTGCATGATAATTGTCGTCCGTTATTAGTTTCAAGGCAGCTTGATTGTCGCAATATAAAGGAGTCAGTGTAAGGAGAGTAGGGAAAAGTCTGGCCAAGTGTTTGTGCAGCCAAACCGCTTCTTTGGCTGCGTGGGTTGTCGCAACATATTCCACCTCTGCTGTAGAGAGGGTGACGAGTTCTTGATTTCTGGAACTCCAGGAAATGGCTCTGCTGTGGATAAGGAATACATAGCCCGAGATGGCATGACGGTGCTCCTGTGTTGCACCATTGGCATCTGTGAAGCCTTCAAGACCATGTCATTCACTGCTGTAGGTGAGTTCAAATGTTTTGGTGCCGATTAGATACCAAAAAATCCTTTTGACTGCTTCCCAGTGTACGATGCAGGGATTATCAAGGAATTGTGATAGGGCTGATACGGTGAATGCAATGTCAGGACATGTTGCTATGGCAGTATATATAAGGCTGCTGATGGCTTCTCGGTATGGAGTTTTCTTCATCCAGGCTTGTTCATCAGGATTGGTAGGAGAATGGTGCTTGGAATACACTAGTCCAGGAACCATGGGCGAGCCATAAGGTTTGGCATCAGCTAGAGCAAAATGAGTGAGAATAGAGTCGATATATGATCCTTGGGAAAGTGAAATGGTCACGCTGCATGATCACGCGTGATCTTAATGCCTAGAAGCCAGTGAACCGGTCCTAGGTCTGTCAAGACATAACAGGCATTGATTTTTGCTTTGTATTGTGTGATTAACATATCAGAACTGCCGGTGAAAATACAGTCGTCAACATGTACAGCCAGGATAAGAATGTTCTCACCGATATAAGCAATGAACACCCCCAGATCCGCCTGGCTAACAGAAAAACCAAGGTTAGCAAGTGCATGTGAAAGTGTATCGTACCACTTTTGCCCTGCCTGCTTCAACCCATAAAGCAACTTTCGAAGTTGCTTCACACATCTTGTGTCGCTGTCATATCCAGGAGGAGGGTACATGTAAATCTCCTCATTAGCATCCAACTTGCCGTTTAAGTATGCGCCGTTAAAATCGAAACTTTTGATCGCCCAATCGTGGCGTGCAGCAATGGCTAGGATAAGTCAGAGGCTTGACAGCTTGGTGACAGGTGAAAAGGTGACAAAGTAGTCTACCCCAAAGATTTGCATAAAGCCTCAGGTGACAAGCCGTGCTTTATACCTGTTGATACTCCCATCAGCCTTGTGTTTGATACGAAATACCCACTTCAATCTGACAATATTCTTATCGGTAGGGCATGGTACAGTAACCCATGTGCCTGCTTTCTCGAGATTGCTTATTTCGCGATCCATCGCCTACTTCCAGCGAGGCCAGTCAGAGCAAGATTGTGCTTCTTCAAGTGTTTTGGAGTCAGCCTCCGCATTTCAAATGGCCGCAGCAATTATATCATCGAACTCTGCACTAAAGACATAGTCAGATATGTCTTCACCTGTAGTACCTTCCCCGGCCTGAATTTGCCTAAGTAAAAACGAAGGCTGTGACATATGTGTAGACTTGTGTGTTGCCTGGGAAGGTTCACTAGGCTTGGCCTCTTCTTCTCTATGAGGGGCAGTCACAGAAGGCATATATGGTGGAATAATAGATGATGTAGGATGGTGTGGAAGTGATGTTGGAATAGGTAATGTAGTTTTTGATTGCGCAGGTGCTGGGGGTGCTGGCAATACAAGAGCTGGTGCATAACTGGGAAATGGTGGGTGTAGGATGAGAGTCGGTAGTGCAAACTTAATATCGTACTCGATGGAAAGACGCTTGGCGTCAGGCCAATAAATGCGATGGGCATGAGTGCTATCAAAATCGTAACCTACCCATCGTGCTTGGGTGGCACATGCTTCAAGCTTTGAGCCCTTTGCATTATGTACCCACACATGCTGTCCCCACTCGGGCACATTTCCTAGATTAGGTTTTTGACCATATAACCGCTCATAAGGTGTAACATTACCTAGAGCTTTGGTAGAAGTGCGATTTTTCAACCACACTGCGAAGTTGATGGCCTCTGCCCACAAGTTCTTTGGTAAATTGGCTTGGTGCAACATTGCACGTACACGTTCAAGGAGCCGGTGATTGAGCGATTCAGCCACACCATTATACTGTGGTGTGTCATAGGTAGTAAGTCGTCGCTCTGTGCCTTGTTCTCGAAGAACATTGGTAAAATCATGGCCGGTGAATTCTCCACCACAATCTGACCTAAGACATTTGATCTGTACATCATGCTGTGTTGCTGCCCAGGCCGTAAATGCCTTGTAAGCACCTAGGGTCTCGTCTTTAGTTTTTAGGGCCTCAAACTTAGTATAACGTGAATAGTCGTCAGTGAAAGTCACATAATATTTGCAACTTTCAAGACTAAGTATTGGCGAAGGCCCCCAGACGTCAGAATGTACTTCAGCACTAAAAGAGTTGGCAAGTGGAGCCTCTCTCTCCTTTCGGATAGACTTGCAGGTTGCCTTGGCATATTCACATGAATCGCAGGTGAAAGTAGGAAGGTCATTTATTAAATGTAGGCCGCAGATTGCATTGCTGCGGATAAGGTTACGAATAGAGTCAGTGGAAATATGACCCAACCTGCGATAAAGTGTGAAAATATCCACTTGCTCAGGCAACACAGCAGTTAGGCCCATAAGCGAGTGTTCCACCTTGAACAGCCCATTTTCACTAGCAGGTATGTTGCCAATGACAGTGTTTCCTTTCTTGATTTTGCAGGTCTCTTCTTCCAACTGCACAGCAAACCCGGCCTTGACGATACAGCCGATTGACACAACTGTGAGGCCCATCTCTGGTACATGCAAGGTATCACGAAGTAATACCTTAGTTGACATTGCACCATTTGGCACCTCAATTTGGAGGTCTCCTGCTCCAACTGCATAGAAGGTACGGTTGTTTGCTGCAGTAATAGGATGAGCAGGAATTTCATAGTATGTGACAAAACACTCACAAAATGGGGACATATGACGAGATGCCCCTGAATCGTATAATTCGGCTTCTTGGCCAAAGGTTTCATTGGCCACTATCGCTGGAACATGAGGAGTCTCCACCACCTCCTCTTCTCCAATGCCTTCAATTGTGGCCCATGCCTCAACATCTCCACTTCCACCTCCTGCCTACTCGGTGCTTGCAGCAGTGTCCTCCTTTCCACTGCCACCTCCTGCACCTCCATCTTGATCTCTGCCACCATGACGTTTTGGACCTTGCCCTTCCTTTCCGCCGCCTCTTGCCCAACAATTGGCCTTGATATGGCCCTTCCTATGGCAATTGAAGCATTCAACTTGCTTCTTGCCTTTCTTTCAAGCATCTGCGGCAATAGTAAAGGCTTCATCCGGAGTCTTACTACTCTTCAAGGTACGTCTAGGATCTAGGATTCAGAAAAGGTTGTCCCCTGACAGAACAGATCTCAGTCAGCAGGTATGAACCTTAGGTGGGGCAGTATTGGTTAGGACCTTTTATTGGGGGTTTCTCTGACATCACCCCCCCTCTACAATGTTGTATTCCCAACCCATTGATCCCCATGGGTAGGACTGGTGTGCAATATCTGAAGGTAGATGCTTCCATAGAGCAGATTTGACAGGGGGTACCCAGGTGTTGGGGGCCTGAACATTGCTTTTATTTTTCCAGGAATTCTCTTTATAGCTGTAGCCTTTTCATTTGATGAGGAATTGTAGCCAATTTGCTCTCATCCAACTGTCAAGTACTTGCTCGACTTCCAAGTGTTCCTCATCGTCGACTAGAATTGGTTGCGGTAGAAGGGACTGTCGCCTGCCTGGGATAGGGCCGGCCAGACCTGGGGTGAGTTTGATGACTGGCAAGACAGGGTGGAGATAACTCAAGCCTCTTGGGAGGCAAAGTTAGTATACATGGGACCCTATCCATTCCTTGATGAGGTAGGTGTTGGGTGCAAACTTGCATCTCACCCCTGCGAGACCAATCTCAATATATTGTATTTATATATCGATTTTGGTATCATTCTGTGCGCCTTTGA
>QLPI01001693.1:0-10049 GCA_003314275.1 Chroogomphus rutilus
GACATGTGGAATAAGGAATGTGGGACAACAAGGTATGCAGAGCATGTGGTTATTGTCCACAGTGAACAAAATTAGAACAAGGAATGCAAAGCGGGGATAGAACAATAAAAGACAGGATAATATGATCGTGACTCAAGATGGGACAATAGGGAGTGGCCCAAGTATAAAACAATGGGGTCGTGTTTGAGGATAATACAAGGACAGGAAGTCCCAAGGTGAAACGGACCGAGGAGTGCGAATGGCGGATGTGCCGAGCTGGGACCGGCACACCAAGTGTTATGCATGCGACACGGGCACTTGGTCGTGGATATAGGATGATTGCTTGGTCAGCACTGCCGGCGGATGGGTCTCGGTACGTGGACTTGACAAGCAGGGGGAATCCAAAGAGGAAAGTCTAAGGATCCCGCTGCTGGTGAGCCCTTCTTATACCCTTCATGTAAGTGGTCTGTGCACTAGCTTACAAATCAATACATTAGAGTTTGTAGAGCCAACCTCCTGGTACTAAGTCCGAGGCCCGGGCACTTATTCCGGGTTCCATTTCTTGTGTTAAATCCCTTCCGAATCTCTGCTCGGTGATCCCCTAGTTCTGGTCTCCTGACCTCAGAGTTTGAAGTGGAGTCCGAGATAGGACTCGGACCTGGGTCAGGCTCTGACCCTTTGGTCTGTTTTTAGCCTCGGAGTTGGTCGGAGTTTGAAATAGGATTTTGGACTTTGTTTCGGATTTGGAGAGGGTCGTCCCCTGACACCTACCCTCTTAATCAGGGACCCATTATCAGGGTAAGGTTGGCAATTTTAGTCGATTTTGTTGTGACGAACAGGAGAAGGAATGAGGAGAGGGGAGTGAGGAATAGGGAATAAAGGACTAAAATGCACATGGAGGTACATATATGCATGTATAACATTGAGGAAATGGGATAAAAATGAGAAAAGACAAAGAACTAGTTAGTATGTACTCAGAAACAGAGTAGTGACCGGACTCACCAGTAGTTACCATGCAAGAGACATGAATGATGGCGACTTACATGCTAAGCACCCGCATAATCAGGAGATGTAGCGGCCAGAAGAGCAGAGTTTGTATGAGATACAGAAGGGGAAGAAGGGAAATAGATAGGAGAAGATACAAGAGATATAGGAGAGAGGACTCACATGTAAAGGAACAAGAAATAATGAAGCCGGGGCACATATATGCAGTCACTGAGGACCAGATGACAGACAGACAGGAGAATAGGACATGGGACATGACTTAGGAAGGGAATATCCATTACACACAAAGAGAGAACAAAGGGAAATTTACTTTCTATTCAATAATAGAAGTGTGGATGAAAATAGAACAATAGGAAATGGCCGAATATAAAGCAATGGGGGTGTGACTGAAAAATAGGTAAATAGAAAATGTCCTGAGGTAAAACGGGAAAAGGGGAGGATCCAGAATAGAAGAATAAATGAAGGTAGAGGGGATGGGATGGAGGAAGTGGACCAAATGATGAACTGAATGTAACAAGCCAAGACCATGTACTAGTGAAAGAATGACCTGTCACTGGTGTGTGGGATTAAATGGTAGGGGTCATTCAGTTGGTACTACCAAGTGAACAGAGGCTTGGTGTCATGTACTTGACAGGCTCTCAAAATACGGGGCTCGTAATCTGCCCAGTTACTTCCATCATCACAGAGTTTTGGGACAGATAGGGTGGTAGAATCTTGGCTGGATGGTAGCAAAAGGTTTGACATTGGGTGTTCAATATCCAGGGCACATAACCTGGTGAAATAAGTCGCAACTAAACAGGGAGGCTCAGCTCTCGTAGATGATGATGTATTATAGTCTAAGTACCTAAACAGGGACTAATGAAGTATATTAGTCCTGGTAGTCTAAGCTATGAAAGATTGTACTCACAGCTCAGCTTCTCATAGAAGATGAGCCAGTTCTTGGCGCTAGAAACGAAAATAACTAGCTAGCTGCTTAGTAATCCTGATGACTAATGTACTAAAGATGGAAGGTATGAGTCATGGTCGCACAATTCCAACACTCTATACTGCCATAACTGAAGCCACAAGACCCCAACCTCATTGATCGGTCACATCTATGAGTATACCACTGTACCACTGGGGGACATAGTTTATAGCATAATGAAATCTGACTAGTCTCAGGAACTATTATTGGGGTATAATTTGAATATTCCAATCACTCAATTCATACTAGCACTTCACCAAAACCATCTTATTACCACCGTTCTGCACAAGCGAGTATTGCTGATCTGTGGACTGCACAGGCGCCAGAACCCTTGAAGCGCTCGAATGTGTCATCCCTGGTGGAACCTTCCGTGGTTGCGGCACACTCTCTGTGGATCAGACAAATAGAACACCATTGTAGACAGTGACCCCCAGCTTTCGTAGCCCAAGGAGGATTATGTGTGGGGTCTGCTATAACATTCACCACTTCAAATTGATATCCAGGGTCACAGTTTAAACTAAAACAAGCACAATGATCAGGAGAAAACATGGGTGATTCATATGTGAGGCCTGACATGGTTCCAGATCCAGTGAATACCATGATGGTATAATATCGCAAGGCAATAGACAATCTCAGGAGAAAAGGTAGAGGCGAGATGCAAACGAACAGCAGAAGGCAAAGTGACTTCTAGCTCTGAACACACCGTCTGAGAAGTTAAACACATCTCCATGGAGACTCGTCAAACAATAGGATGGAGGACCACCCGAACAAATCCTACCTTTTGAAAAGATTGTGGGGTCTTGATCCTCGTGTTAGGCGATGGTGTAGATGATATTCGTTGACTCAAAGGATAACTTCGCATGTGATGGCAGCACTGATCCGCTTTGGCATTTTGACCCATATCCCCCATGACTTGATTGTCCTTGTCGGCTGCAATTTCCCATCTCACCTGGCACCTGGCACAGACGGTGCCATTTGCTGCTGCTGTGTTCCTGCGGTGCTTGGTGTGGAAGTAATCACTCATTTCAATCACTTTTAATGGCTTTCGCATCAAGATATGGATTCGAGTGATCCATGCGACTCTGTGCTGTCGACTATTCGGTACCGCCAGAACTCAGAGGCGTTGTATTGTGCGATTGCGAGAAAAACTCAAAGATTCGGATAATGTTCCACACTTTCAAGACCCCAAGTAGACAGACTCCTTTTTGTATGACTGCCAATGGGTTTTCCAAAAGTAGGTGGCACGCCACTAAGTAAAGAAAAATGAAATGCAGTGGTGCCTGCATATGATTAAATACCATCATGATGAAGATCGATCGCCATGTGTAGCTGGAGAGTATTCTTTTTGTTGGAGCCGCATGATAGACGGGTTGAAATATCATATGCCTTAATCCTACTGTTCAAATCTTAGGATACTTTAATGGAACATGTCATCTAGCATTTGACCACCTGTCAGAGAAGCCCAGAACTTTCCAGCTAAAACAATCCAAGACCGCAACGTTCCTCAGTTCCGGGGACACCCAGTAATCCACAGCACAGAATTTCATGGATCATCACCTGAACTCATGATTAAAAGTAATCGAAATGAGCAATCTGTTCGAAACCAAGTACCGCAATAACATACCAGCGGCAAATGGCACCCCTCAGGTGCCAGGTTTACACGTGTGAGATAGGAAATTGCAGCTGAGATGGAAACTCGATTCGGACTGAGTACACGAACTTTTGACTCACCTAGCCATGCCAACAAGATCACAAATATATCTACAGATGATTCCCAACATCCTGACCAGTCCACGAGTATTCCTCCATTCCCTGAGGATACATTTTTGGGCTTCGGTCACATCCATGGGTAAGCCATCGTATCCGGTAGCGGCAGTTGTAATGACTGATTCACTTACCAGGAATCATTATCACGATCCTTCCACGGAACAACTGTATACGTGGCAGCTGAATGGCATCTCGGGATCAACTGTATACGTGGATGGGGTTCCGAGCCAGTAAGCATTTTCTTCGCCATGAAAACAGAATATTTGACCAATGGGTTCGGACAGATCATATGGTTCACACCCCATTTACAACAGAGAATTAGAGAGTCACCACGGTGACAACGACCGTCATGAGATATCAAGGTCACTCGTGGCAACAAACACTCTGGTGCAGATGGGCAGTACCAGAGACATCCTATCTTCCCAAGGCTACTCGGTCGACGTTCAACCCGAGTCACAGCCAGTGTCTCCAAACCCGACGCATTTTATCGCACCCACCCTCGTTCCGAAGATTCCTACCCTGCACGTGTCAAAAAACGGGAGGTGCAAATACAGCTCCAAATGCCGCAAGTGTCGAATGAAGTTGGGAAAGCAATGCCATGCGATACGACACTGGTTCGCGGTGCACGCGATGACAGAGCTTCAAGAGATTGAGGCCAAAAAATCGGATATGGCTAATGCCACTATTATCACGACGCCAGGGAAGCTGGGGATCGCAAAAGAGTACAGAGTATATTGTCCGTACAACAATTGCTCCAAGAAAGGAAAGTGGTACGTGCGGCCAGGGAATTTCCAACGGCACCTCAAGAAGTGTGCGGAGAGAGCTGGCCAACCCATGACGGAGGAAGCTATCGTCCGCTGGTGCCGCGAAAATATGGCCTTGTATAAATGGAGCGATTCGGCGCCTGACTGCAGAAGCATGTGGGAAGTTGCATTATCCAGGATTTTACAAGCTAATTAGCTTTTCATATGTTCGAGAATGAGGTCATGGAAGATGAGGCCTACAATATCGCATGCATTGACTCTTTGAACTACTCCTTTTGTACTGAAATGGCATGCACCGAGTGAGAAGGCAACGCTGGGAATCGCAGTCTCATAACCTTTGAACTACCATGGGCCCCCTTAGAAGGGTCTATTTCATAGGGGAAGCCATACATTAATACCTGTCATATCACAGGCGAATGCGCTTACGTTAGAACAATATCTGCCCCATAGCATCGCTGTTGATCCACTGAGTGAGCTTCCCAAGATCTGACCTGTACTTTTCCCAGTTTCTCTTCCCTTAGAAATACCCTCAATGCGTCCGTGTGTTATACAATACTCCATCCTAGATACAAAAAAGGAGGAGACGTGACATAGGCGTCTTGTTGGCTAGGTGGGGAATGTCCCCATAGAATTTCAGTCAGAGTGAACACGGCATAAAAGAAGGAGGCATAAACATAGACAGTTTTGACCAATGGGATCATACAGATCATACAGTTCGCATCCTATCAGAGAATTTCAGTGATGATAGTAACAACGAAACTCACAAGAATTTGGGACAACAAATGCTCTGATGCAGATGGGCAACGCCAGAGACGTCCTATTGGCCCAAAGATGCTCTGTCGACCTGCAACGCAGGCTACAGCCAGTGATTCCTATCCCAACGCGCACCAGGTAACCCATCCTCAATCCCATCATTCGTGCCCTGTATGTATCAAAAGACGAGAGATACAACGCACGTGTCGAAAAAAAGTGTGCAAGTTATCCCATGCACCCCGACACTGCATCACCAAGCAGGCTATGAAAGAGCTCCAAGATGTCAAGCCCGATAAATTAGAGAAATTTCATGTTACTATTGACACGACTCCAGGGAAGCAGGCAATAGATACTCAGTACAGGGTATATCACCCATACGACAGGTGGGATATGAGGTAGGAGTGGGTGGCGCGGACAACCTATGCCAGTTTAAGAGGTGTGAGACTCTCGCTGGTAAACCGCTGAGACAGAAAGCTACCCTGAGATGGTGCCGAAAAATAGTATGTTTTACAAATCGCATAATTCGGCACCTGATTGCAGCACCATTTGGGAAGCTGCAGTATGGAGAATTTACGGAGCTAGCTAATCTGACATATGCTCCGGCATGGGCTCGCGAAAGACGACTCACACAATATCACATTCTTTGACTCTTTGTACCGTTCTTGTCCGAAAGAAATGCAATGTACTTGTATTTCCCACTGGGAAGGTGACCCTGGGAGCCGTATCCGCATGATTCGTGGAACTAATATGGACCCCTTGGAATGTTCGAAATCATGATGCAAGGTATGGTATGTATTAATACTTGTAATATCAACAAACTAATGAGTTTTCGAGAGGGCAATCCGACAAATAAAATTTCCTTTAAGTTTAGCCAGTCATTTCTCCCAGAAATTTCCCATCAACGTCCTTTATATATACTCAGTCCCTTGCGATCGTTTCATTTAGATGCAGAATAAAATTGTTGGGTAAATCGCACGCTCAGGAAGAGACGTGGGTAGATGTCTTCTTGGCTAGTCAGAATTCCCCAATATAGATTCTATTGCTTGAAAAAGGATGAAAGAAAGAGTGGTGAGACTTGGGGTCAGGATCATGGGATTTACAGAGAGTGATATTTTCGTCCACATCTCCATTTGAGTATGCTTTGTCCTCATCGGAACTAACACCCGCACCATGCACTATATGAGGCTTTGTGGTATCATTAGGGAAGTACTACTGACTAGAAGGAAAGTGGCACATGAAAAAATGATATTTTCAAAATAATGGAAATCTTGCCAGATATTCTCATCTCGTCCGATAATCGAACATACGAAATTGCATGCATGACACATCTGTATTTTGAATCTTCATACCATCCCTTACCATATCCCCTTTTCACGTGTTGACTCTTCAAAATACCTTGTATTAATGGGCTTGCTGATAACCTCCATTAATAATAATAAACTCACCAGTTCTTTGGTTCCCTATACTCATAGCACTTTGGCATCAGTCTTTGCTATGTCCTCCATGGTCTCCTGGGTAATAAAGTATGTGTTAACAGAAACGGGCATCAGGCCCAGCGGGAGCGTAGGGGCTAGGGGAGCTAGGGCCGGTACGCCGTCTCATGGTTACATACCACATTTCTTCTTTTCTTTATCTTCATGCATGGCCTTGATGGCCGATACATACATAAACCATCATGGACTTTCCTCGAACCTCAGCCGTTACACTTTCGTGTCCGTCTGAGGTATGCGTACTTACTTACTACGAACCACTAGTTACTGACTATCTACTTAGTTAACTGCGCTGCCGTTTTCAGGTAGATTATAAAGCGGTTACACTTTCGTGTCTGTCTGAGTTAACTGCGCTGCCGTTTTCAGGTTATGGGCCCCAGCCGAACTTAGACAGACACAAAATACAACAACGTTGAGGCAATCCCTCTACCAACACTTTACCGTCATCTACCCTACAATGACATCTACAAAGAACACCATGGGTTACTCCAACCCACCGATCTTCACCGACGAGGAGAAATTCGACGGCACCAACTGGCTAGACTGGAGCGAGGCGATACTAGTCGCCACCCGCCTCCGGGGCGCCAAGGCCTACCTCGAGGGAAACATTACTATTCCCACTACCACTGCACTAGTCACACCCACAATGGCCGAGACACCTTGGACATCACCCACCCCCTCCTTCGACGAATACGATGTTCATGATGCCTGGACAATGGCCCTATTACGCTACAACATCAAGAACCCCACGGGCCTTGGTGTCAAAACTGATGGCACCGCAGCAGAGGCC
This sequence comes from Chroogomphus rutilus, assembly GCA_003314275.1. Taxonomy (NCBI): domain Eukaryota; kingdom Fungi; phylum Basidiomycota; class Agaricomycetes; order Boletales; family Gomphidiaceae; genus Chroogomphus; species Chroogomphus rutilus. Next base: position 7,513 of record QLPI01001693.1, read on the forward strand.
TGGACCTCCCTAGTATCCCAGTACAAGATCACGAGTGACCTCGCACTTGTCAACGCACAGTGGGAACTACGCGGGATAATCTATCACGATGGCGATGATCTCCTTGCCCATGTTGCCAACCTCCAAACGAAGTGGGTGAAGGCAAATTCCATTGGGGCAGCGATCAAAGACACCGACTTTCGCATGATACTCTTGCAATCACTACCAGCATTGTGGGACTCTCTTGTCGCAACCCTTGATGCCTACAAGTCCTCGGGAGACGTCATAGCACGCATCACAATGCATTGGGACCGCATCAACCGCTCGGCTAAGGTCACAACCCCTAACACATCGGCGATCGCACTCAAGGCGGACGCCAAACGGGCAGCCCGGAACCAACTCATCTGCACCAACAAGAACTGTGGCAGATGCGGCCACCTCATCGCAGACTGCTACTGGGAAGGAGGAGGAAAAGAAGGTCAATTCCCACCCGGCTTCGGACGAAGAGGGGGCGCAACAGGTTCTGCATCGCTGACGGTCAGCCCCACATCCTCGTCCTACACCCAAACCACAGCGAAGGCGGCAGACACTGAGACCGCATATGCGCTGGTAGCGGCATTCACTCCTCAGGATCAGAGGGATACCCCGCCCACGATCCATTACAGTGACAGACCCCACCACCAACCGGAAGAAATGACCGCGTACCTCATATCGGACGACACTGAGACCGTTGTACCTAGAGTGTCACACGTACCAGAGGAGACAGACGTTCGGGCATTAATGGCAAATGTAGATGACTACAGTGTACTCACATATGCAGACTCTGGAGCGAGCGATCACTGCTTCGGAAATAAGAATGATTTCTCCTCCTACATCGAGTTTCCTGAGGCATGAGAAGGACAAGCTGCAAGCAAAGGGGCACACTTCAAGATCCTAGGTAAAGGAACCGTGATCAAAGAGTACTGCTCCAACGGGAAATCTACCAAACTCACTTTCCAGAACGCTCTCCACACCCCCGACTTCGCAGCCAACCTAATATCCATCAGCCGTTTTGATATTGCAAACTTTACAGTCCTCTTCGGTGCCGGAGAAGCCGTATTCAATGATCCAATGGGCAAGGCCTTCATATCAGCAAAGCGAGTACGGGGAATGTATGTCCTACCTGAAGTGCCCCCAACAGCAATGCCAGCGAGATCTCACGAGAAGCCGGTAACAATCGACGGATGGCACCGCCGTTTTGCACATGCGGGAATATCAGCGATACGAGAGCTCAAGAGCAAGAACCTAGTTGACGGACTGGACATCACTGCTGGAGAGAGCCTACCAGGATCATGTGAGGATTGTATTTATGGGAAGCAAGCCTCGAGGCCATATGATGAGGTAGTCACACCCGAACTGGAGGCACTGGAGTGAGTCCACATTGACCTTTGGGGACCGTCAAGAGTCCAGTCGATCGGGGGAGCGAACTACATGATGTTGTTTACCGATGGTGGGTCATCATTCAAGAAGCCATACTTCCTATCAGAGAAATCAGCGGATGCAACCCTCCAAGCCCTGAAAGACTACAAGGTGGAAGCAGAGAGGCAGACAGGCAAGAGGCTGAAGATAATACGAGTTGACATGGGGAAGGAGTTTATCAATAAAGCGACAGAAGACTTCTGCAGGGAACACGGAATCATCATTGAGTCAACTACACCATACGCACATGCCTCTAATGGAGTCTCAGAAAGGGCAAACCGAACGGTCATTGCAGGTGTGCGATGCGTACTCAGTGACTCTGGAATGAAACCGTCACTCTGGGCAGACGGCGTGTCATACGTTATTTACACACTTAACCTCATACCCTCATCACGTCACAAGGGGAAGGTACCAGCCGAAGCGTGGACGAAGAAAAGACAAGATGTATCGCACCTTAGACCCTTCGGATGCATGGCATATGCGAAGGTCCCTAAGGAGGTTAACCCATCAAAATTGAGCCCAGCATCAGTCAAATATTACCTTATCGGGTACTACAGCCGCGACGGCTACAAACTCTTCGACAAAAACTCTGGGACATTCATAAAGAGTCGGAACGTCATCTTTGAGGAAGGGTGGGGAAACCGAATGCTCCCCATACCACACGACTACTCCCCTGAAGACTTTCAGATATTCCCAGAGGAACCACCCTGTTTAGAACCTTCAGACGCGACGAAGACTGCCACTACGGGACGAATCATACACGATGTCGTACCTATCGCACCAAGGCATAAACCAACGGATGTACCACACGAGAATCTCCCAGAGCCAAGACAAGCCACCGTACCACAACCAGCATGCCAAATGCAACTCGCTGCCGCACAAACCACAACATTACGACGCTCCACACGCAATGTCACCCAAACAACAGCGGCACGAGAGTCACGCGAATCAGAAGAACACATAGCTGCAGCCAGACAGGGTAATGAGGCCTGGGCAATGGATAAGAGTGCAACCGCGCATGCAAACTACGCACATACTCGGCCTACAGACCCCGACCATGACCCAGACTTTGACGTGGTAACGGCCCTCCTAGCATCCAC
>QLPI01001699.1:0-19351 GCA_003314275.1 Chroogomphus rutilus
TAGAATGGCACCTCAGTTGGTTGCGCAACCTGTGCTGCAGCTGTTGAGTTTCTTGGAAATCTGTTAAAAGATTTTGGGATACCAGAAAATCTTTGGCCAAACCCATGAACCTGAGAGGACAAATTTCAAGAAAAAAGTAAGCAAGGCAGGGTATCAGGGAGCATTGTACCAAGAATGGAGCTAGCTCTTGGCGGTGTCAATGACATAGACTTGGGTGTACCTATGTCGGGTAGTGGGCGACTGTCCTGTCTATGTCCATGCGAGCAGCCTCCCACGTCACAAAGCGCTGACTTGGAGAAAGAAAAATGTGGAGCAGCAAGCCAATGACAAGGAAAGAGATGGACGGCATGACTTTTTAATGTTTTGATAATCACCCACCCTTTTACTGTGAGGTCCTCCCTAGCGATCCATGAGGGTCGAGTATTAGTCAGAAATTTGCCAAAGAGGTATTTGAGCGGATTAGCTACGAGAGATGGTAGACAAGGAGACCACTAGAAGGTGAATGAGCGAGGCTCGGACGAACTAGACGTAGTGCAGAGCCTTGGGAAAACAGGAGAAGAGCGTGAACAAGGCGAAAAGCCCGTCGAAACCTACAAGATGCATCTCGGGGACGTCAGATAATCAGTTAGGATGGTACCGACAAGACTCCGAGATCAGAAGTCATGGCCAGCATGGTTGGGTTAACGATGTAAAAGTCATTCCCAGCTTCGGCAGCCTTCCCATAATTAAGTTCCGTACGTCGACCACTTTACCCATTTCTCGAGGCTCAGATGATTGTGACCATTCTGACCATCTGGAACCTCGATTCTAGATAAAGACACCGCAGCCTTTGACTCGTGCTTCCATCGCTTACAAGGAACAGCTGATTAGCTACCAACGGGGAACAGACGACGCACAAAACAGGGGTGGGTTTCATACGATGGAGATATGTCTGAATGTTGATACAAGAATTCGACATGATCGAAAGAGCCAGCCAAGCCTAAGAATCTGAGACCATAAGGTTCTACTTGGACAACTGGTGGAGAAAGTAAGAGAAAGCGCAGGATCGCAGAAGATCCAAATGACCAGGGTCAAAGCTGGTCGCACCTATTTGAGTGGCCTGGGCTTTCAATATGCGATGTTGGATGAGGATCTTCGTCCATCCCAATCTCAAAAGCGCGACCCCGGTAGGGAGGAAGATGGGACCAGTAGAAGGATCCCGATCGTAAAATTCAATGAAGAATATGCAGTGGTCGAGAATTGGTGGAAAACGTGGAAAGACGAAGACAGGGAAGATCCAAGATGGAAGAGGGGTGCGTAGCACTTGGAGGATACTCCATTTAATGTGCATAACGGTCGGGCAGATAAATAACATGGTTTTCGAAACGGTCCAATGAGGTAAGAAGAAGGGGGAAGATACGCCACCACCCGAGCCTCCGCCCTTGGTGTTTGGACATCACGTGAGTCGGGTATGTCAACCGCTTATGTACGAGTGCCACTTCGCCCATGCACTTACCCGAAGCGCTCGATCCAGTATATCAGATCAGAGGGTGATTTAGGAAAAGCTTAACACTCTGGCCTTTTGGTAAGTACCTGATAACAGCACGTTTATATGGCAGTTAATGTTTCCCTCGAAGGCTTATATCATGTGTAGTATCTGTTCTTTTTAGTTTCACCACTAAAATGACCGCACCGGATCATGATTGGTGAGCCAATTTTTGACATCCCGTCTTCTGACCTCTGGTTGTACGTCGATGGTCACGATGACATTGCTATTGCAGTCCGAGCTTGTGTTGTCAGGGGATTTCTTTGCTTGCTATTCTTACAATCTTGATTCTGGAATCTTTACTGAATGATGCATTGTCAGAGTGTAACGTCAATAGCATTTTAGATTTGTTTGTGTTATCAAATTATTTCTTGTTTTGCAAATGATGTGCCAGTGAGCTGAGGTTTTCCCATGTGCTCACATCGGCACGTTGGGGAGGCCTAAGTATATATATGCTGACATTGCACAGCATGATGGTATGCTGTGCCATGTTAGGCAATATATGTGCCTAGGCCTTGCTAATATTTCTGATGCCAAGACTGGCAGCATTGAGTGATGTTGTGTGTGGGGGAGAAGTGGTGCAGATAATGTGTGGGCCTACACTTGACTACTGAACATATGTGCAAGTGTGACACCCCATGCCCCCAAAACAATGCTGTCCTATTGCAAACTCCAACTATGCTAATTGTGCTAGTTACCATACTGGCTGGATCTGGGGCTACCTGAATGCAAAATCTGCATTCAATGTCTCAATTAGCAGGGAATAATATCACACTGTGTCATGATTTCTCCACTCCTCCTTTTTCTATTACTTTTGATTGGGCTCTGCTACTCTGCCAGACTATATGTACAGTTCTTAGGTAATTAGTTAAAGCTCAGTCTTAAGCTGGTCAATACACCAACAAGTATCATTCCTCATTTCTGTCTTCCGCTCTCAAGTATTGAAGCTCTTTTTGTTGCTGACATTAGCTCAAGACTATCATATCCCTACAACACCCTATCATGGATCTTGATCTCCTACAACAAATTTTCACAGACCTGCAACAAAACAATGCAGACCTGACTGCAATGGTGAACAACCAGACACACCACCTTAACTAACACCTAGTGGCACTACAAGCCCAAACACCCCAGCTGACATCTACAACCACCTCCTCTATCCCATCAGCTGGCAAAATCACAAGACAAGAACCATTTGATGGCTCATCAGAGAAGATTGATATCTTCCTGCATGAGCTTTACCTGAACTTCAAGGATGATCCATTATATTTCAAAGTGGACCATATGCAAAAAATCTGCTTTGCCTTGTCCTATATGAAAGTGAAGTTTGCAGCTCAGTGGGCAAGTTGTATCACAGGGGAACTGGAAGCAGGAACACACAGCTAACAGAGTTGGGAGGAATTCCATACCAAGCTGCTGATAACATTCCATGACCCAAATAAGAAAGAAATGGCTCAATGAAAGCTAGAGCAGCTGAGACAAGGAGGAAGGCCAGCAATAGAGTTCTTTGTGGAGTTTGAGGAACATAGCAGGGTATAATGATGAAGGATATGTTGCCTTGCTCAAGAGGAACCTGTTTTGAAGAACTAGAGCCATTCCTTTCAGGTAGGAGACCATGTAATTGACTTTTTGCCTATCATTGAGGAACGAGTTAGGCCAGGTGTGGAAGTTCATTCTGAAAAGGAAGATGAAGCCCTTTAACTTCTTTGGGTCGGTCCCATCGAAGGGTTCTGGTTGTCGAATTCTCGCAGCCTGACTGTCTTGTTGGTGGTTCCATGTGGTTCTGCCAAGTTCGAGAATAGCATTCAAAAGGTCAGTATTGTTGGCCGGGCTTATGGGGGCCCTGGCCCTAGGAAGTGGCCTGGTTTGAGGAGCCTGCCTGGCCTTTGGGGCTGGTCTGGCTTGGGGAGCTTGCCTGGCCTGTGGCGGTACAGCCACAAGCAGAGGGGGTGTGGCTGCAGGTTGCGGGGGTATGGCCACAGGTTGATGGGGTGTAACCACAGGGTGGGGAGGCACGGCTATTAGAGTGCGGGGAGGTTCACACATGTTTGCCTGTCAGGGGTGTTGAGGCTGCCCCTTGGTTTTAGCATCTGTGTTATAATGTACTGAACTGGGTTCATCCTCTGCCAGATGGGGTTCTTGATTGTCATTGTCGTAATCTTTGTATTCAATGTCATTGTCGGCAACCTCTTCAATGCGTGGTTCATGCTCGAAGGGGGAGGCGAGATGCCACAGTTCTATTGTTGGCGAAGTATAACCAATGAGAAGGGGTGGGGTTCCGGAGGCTTCACGCTCCCTTTGTTGATTTACTGTGGGGGTGAGTTGATTGTCATCCATATGGGCTGTGGATCTAGTATGTGGGGGCATGATGGTGAGAAAGGAGGTGGCATGGAAAGCAGTGTCACTCAGAATATACTGTCAGGACTCAGTGAGGCTGAGGATTCGGTTGATGTTCTATAGGCCATTCGGGGTGGCTAGGCTTCAACATGCTTGTGTGTTGCACCCTGCTGTGCCATGCATGCCACTTATTTGGACAGGAGTGGTACTGGCGAAGGGGCCGAGGGTGTTGGCTTGAGTGAAGGACTTGGACAGGGAAAGGCAGATGAGGGGGTCTAAGCCAAGTTGATATTCTGAGTGAGGAACTATCTACATACATCTGCTACTTATATGGGTTAAGAAGCAAGATGTGGAACAGGGTGGCGTAGGAAATGAAGAACAATAAGGTATGAAAAAACATGTGGAGGCATTGTTCACAGTGAACAAGAATAGAATAAGAAATGTGGGCGAGAATAAAATAATAGAGTATGGCTGAGAATAAAATAATGAAGGAGTGAATGAGAATAAGACAATGGAGGTACGGCCAAAGATAAAACAATAGGGCTGTGATTGAAATAATAAGTGGACATCGAGTGTCATGGGGGAAGACGGGTAAGGAAGTGGTTGGGAAATGAGAGGATAGTGAGAGGTGGAAGGGATATGTGGGAGAGATAGTCTAGACAATGTACCAGATATGCTGAGCTGAGACCACATGGTAGTGAGGATAGTATGGGTAAAGGTTGGTTGGTTGGTTGGTAATACCAAGTAAATTGGAGCTCGGTATTGTGGCCTTGACATAATGTCCCAATCATGATATCCTCTATGACAGAGTGGAGTGATGTATCATTCATAAGGAACATAGAAACAGACTGAATAACAGAAATAGAAATGACAGAATGGAATTGCAAAAAAGGAAAGTGGAGATAAACATATAAGGAAAGTTTAAAGGTCATAATGGCAAAGTGGACAATAGAAATACTGAAAACAGATTTATGAGCATGTGGAGCACAGATGTAATAGGTGGATCTAATTGAATGTTGCATGTGATGCCAAGATACAATAGGCTGAATACATGAGGTGCACTGAATCACAAGGTTAGTGGAGTGTGTGGCTGAAATGGCAAGTTGGGTTGAGTTAGGCTAAATACAGCTGGATTGAATAGCCAGGGATGATGGCTTAGAGGATCCTAATAGTCAAGGAGATAAAGTTATTAGCACCAATAGCTATATTTTTAGACTATACTCACTATTAGGACTAAATAGATATCAATGATCATATGAGAGCACCTAATATCACTCAGTTATTTTGATGTATCATTATATTTAATGATAGTAGGTAATATCATAGTATTTATTATAATCACAAGCAATCACAATACTTAATTGATAATCAAGAAGGATGTGGTATATTCATCCAATATTGTTTCACATCTCAACTGATTATATAGAAGTAAGATATTTGTATTCCATTTCTTTGCACAAGACTGAGATAACTGAAATTCAAATTTGTCACTTCGATCTGGAACAAAAAAAGAACAGAAGTTTGTTATGTGATATCTAAGGATCACTAAAGATCACTTGTGAACTCAATTACATTTTATTTTCATTTCACAATGACTTATCACAAATTACATTATATATATGTCAATCATAGTTAGTTTTGTATATTCATGAACAATTTTATAAATTAATCATAGATCATTAGTCAATCACACTCTGATGAGAAGTTCCCGTTCAAAATGAAATGCATTAGATGCTCCACTGTGTGTGTAGGAGGATCTGACTTGGATTTGTGAAGCCAGCTATGCTATTAGAGCGGTGAGTGACGACTAGATAATGAATGCACATACGTATGTATTTAAAATATGCGTAAGGGACGCAAGGAAACCTGTAATAAAAAGTTGTTGTTGCGCAAAGGAGGCGATGGTTCACTGTGTACTGTGTCTCTACTAGGGACTATCGTCATATAATATCTGTGCGTTCTCTGTTGAGACCGACCCTTACGAGGTTTACCGTAACTGAAACTTTAGTATGCGTTCTGGGGTCAGTAGGAGGACAAATTGCATGTATAAAATATCGATTGAGGCACAGTTGCTACAGTTTATTACTCGAGCGGAGACGGGTCTCCTTGGCAGCGTCTACCATCACACCGCTATACCAAAAACCACTCTCAGAGAAGGGGTCATAATTCAATAAATCCCTGGGAAAGTGGAAATCAAGCGTGTGAAGGTTACTGTCAGAGTCACGTTTGAGCACACAGAAGAACCAGCAACTGCAAGGCTCATAGGCTTAAAAAGGAGAAATCATACCACCATCATCTTGAGAATAAAGAGGGGCCACGGCCCAAAGGTCCAGGGTTCCAAAGAAGAGGGCCGCTCAAACCCCATCTCTCAACAAGGTTTTCAGTCAGTCATTCTGAGTGCCTCCATCGCGATTTCCAATCCATTCACCCAAAGCCCCAGATGCTTAGCTACGGGTAGCTTAATATGGGAAGAGCTTGATATATGATCTGTAATGCGAACTCAGGGCGATTGGCACTACTTCCACGCCTTAGCCGCGCTGCTAGCCTCTGGTTAGTCCAACTAATGCCCATAGTATTGCTTCTCGAGACTGTATTTACTTACCTCGGTTTGGAAAAGGTTCGAATGTGCCTAAAGTTGAGATATGTTCACGGGGAAAAAAGTAAGCGGAGCAAAGTTCATTTGAATGAACATTCTTCGACTAACATACTCGCTGCCATGAAAAATACAGTCCCAACAGGCTTCAATAAGTGTTATTTTTGTGTGAGCGTGAACTGTGCGGGTGTATAATGGAGTTTAATTTAATTTTCATCCCCGGAGCCGAAATTACCGTTGGCAAATTCGCGTCGTAGCATCAACCCAGACCCACATGCGAGTCTACCACCGATGGCACCACATCAGAAACTAAAGGGCTAATGGGTATCAATGAGATGAAATAATTAGAACAATGAGAATCATTTGCATGCACCAGTCGAGATATTGCACATGCTCCTGGCTCACTATAGTCTATGGACGAAGAACCTTGAAGCGACCACCTACTTTCTGCATACCGCCGAGCCATTTCTATCTCTAACACATCACAACAAATGTTATCACTATAGAATCTTCACATCGATGACCATGTGCTTGACGCACTGTCGTAGGCTCCCCGGCTTGCCATTCCTTGATTGAAGAGGCAGAGATAGCTACCCTACGTCAAGCATCCTGTATCACCTCCCACAGTGCTGATTTAATTATTACTCCTTCGAGCACACTAATCACATGGCAAAGGGAATATTAATGACCATGAATCACTACCTCCAATCCCCCAAGCATTATAGCTTTAACTTTACCATCACATTACCATCCTGACTCAACTTACTATGCTCATATACTGCACATGAGTGTAAATCACCCAGCTCACAGACTCTTCAGTGAATAAACAACCACACAGTCAAGCTCGTTAGGCTTCTTCGAGCATAACCCAACGACCAGCTTTGATGACTTCCGTTTTCGCATTGATGCACATTGTTTAAATGACGTGTTTCGCTATTTCAAGGAGACGGAATCTATCCAGAGGGTGGCAACTTGTATGGGTAAGTGTCTAGCGTTCCTTTGGAATATCTGCCATGGCAACCTTTAGGTACCAAATTGGGACTGGTGGTCAAAGACAAGCGCTGATCTTTATCATTTCCATTTAACGTCCCCTGTATGAAAACTCTGGATCAATTCGTCAGCGCAAGCCAGGCTCCAGCCTTGAAATATTCAATATGCTTATCCTAAGATATTCAGGAGTATGATGAGTGTCTTTTGCATCTTGATGCGAATTTATATACCTTGTGATGCTCATGCCTCCATGAGAGCCCTTTTATCCTTCAATATCCATCCTTTGAGTTTCCCCACAGAGCACAAAATTAGTTGCCGATAAAGATGTTCAGACATCAATATGATACTATAGAATGACTCTACCTAGGAGGGTACGGGTCATAAAATTGTCACTTTGTGTGCGATGTGTTGATTCCTACATGTTCTAATACGATGCTTGGGTGATTCCTCTTCGGACTCAACAAATTCCATCATCAATAACAGGTCAAGGAATAATTTTCGTTTGCGTGCTCCCACAGTGCTCCCATTACCTAGGGTGGCGAATACGGGTGGGAGATATCTGTCGAAGCAGGATGAGGTTCCAGTCAGAGGTTGGAAAGCCTCGAGCCTGTTCTGCATCCTATGAATAATTAATTATACCATACCCGGGGAGTTCAATCAGCAGTTCCCCATAAATACATTATGCAATTACCAGTCACGGCAAATGGTGATCAAATCATTAATTCCATCAGCATGCAATTGTAGTATCTTCCTAAGGCTTAGGGTCAGACGCTTTGGCCGCCGTATCCAAGCATGTCATTGTTTGCTGAAGAAGGTGAGAGCTTGGTGTGAGCAGATCCACTTAAAACTAGGACCCAGCCTCATTCTCGCCCACCTTTTTTGGGCAGCAGTAGTCATCAACAACTATAACATACTTACATTTATTATATTGGGAAGAGTGACATGCGTAATCTCTGTTTCATTGGCTTATACATACAGCTTGTGGCCCTGCAGCTCCGCGAGGACGTCCTTAAGGGAGACAACGACGTTTGTTAATGTCATGTTGCGTTCCCGACTTGTGGCCTTGCTATGGCAGAATCAGAATAGGTAAACCCAGTTGAATATGTTTTGGATGCAGTGCATTATCACATGTACTTGACATAGTATCTTCCGATCCTCATTGATTAGGTTGAGAAATTTGTGAAGTCGAAGAAGATATAATGTGGTATGCTGAAATTTTTTGATTTTTTTTCTCGTCCCTACCCTCAGAAACGGCTACCCAGAACCTGTGACCGAGGCTGAAATACTCGCGATATTACGTCCTATGATAAAGCAGTATGCACTAGAGGGAGAACGCGTTGGTGGCTTCACCATTCGTGCGGGTTTTATCACAGCCACTACTTCTGGAAAAGAGTGGTATTGCGGAACACTCATTTAGATATTTCATTGATATCAACCGTATGAGAAATGTGTATTCTTCATGGATTGGGCATTATTTGTTTGTAACAAAGGTTTAGACCCGCAAAGGACCGAACATCACGTGGTTCTACGGATTATATATATACTTGAGAAGGCCGCTTATGATCCTTATCCTTGGTTCTTCTCGCTTCCATCTTCCCTCGATATTTTCTTCAAGGCATACACATGCAAGCACAGAAAGCTCGTTACGGTCGTACTGGGTATTTCTACGTCACCAAACCGCCATGCCACCACGCCAACGCCAACAACTCATCTGTCTGCTTGTGTTCTATTTTGCTCTTCTGACACTTATGTTTCTCTTTCCGTTGATTTCCGCTCGACCTGCTCATCTTTCTTTCATCTCTCCTCCATCTTCCCTCCATCGCTTCTTCAAGACTCACATGTGTGACCACAAAGGATCGGCGATTGACCTTTCAAGACCAAACCGCCCCCCCACCACGCCAACGCAATGTGGCTGCTCTGAGAGATGATTTCTTTCCTTACATTTCTTGTTCTTTCCTCATAGATAAGTTTGCCTACACAGTTGATCATGCTTTTTCCCACTGGGTTTTTTAATGCAGATTGGTCTTATGTGGTGAGGTATTTTGTATTTCTCCTTGGACTTGGTCAGCAAATACAACATTACATAGTAGATAAACTCTACATACCATGTAGAGTGTAGCTAGCTACAAAGAAAAATTTCTCTCTTTAAAAGTGAAAGATCTTCTCAAATCCAAGCAAGGCAAGAACATAGCCGCAGCAAAAGGCACTGCTTGAGGTGCCAGGTTTACACATGTGAGAGAGGAAATTGCAGCAGAAAAGGACGGTCGAGTCAGACTGGTTATAGGTGCAGATGCCAACGTGGATGCATGGTGCCATCACATCTAAACTTCTCCTTTGGGAGTCACAGCAGACTTCTTACACCAGATGATAGCCAAACACGAGGAGCAGCTCACTGCAATCTCTCCAAATGACAATAGGTGGTCTGCCACCCTATTTTTGGACAAGTCTGCATGGAAATGTATTCAACTGTTCAACCGGTGTGTTCACGGCCCAAGTGATTTTGCCTTCTGTTCTCCACTTGTATCTGTCTAGTGTCTCTTCACTTGCATCCATCTAAAGTGTCCTTGCGCTGTGTACTCCCCAGAGTGCAGCTCCCCACCTCTGTCCTTAGAGTCTTTGAATGCACACTTTCAAGAGCTCCAAACCCCGGATTGGCATCGCCCTATGCATGGTGCAGACACAAAAAAGGCTCTCATTTTGCCAAGTTGGATATCATGTGGATGCATACATGACCTGGGGTCATCATGAGGAAGTTCATGGTAGGCCGGAGGCAGGGGGTGTCGCATACACAGAGGACAGGATGTGCAGCTGTGAGAGTTGCTAAGAGTGAGGTGGTGTCCTTGTTACATAGGTGGATATCACGGGTGGCCATCACGGCCATCGCTAAGGGGTTGCAGAGTATATATGCATGATCAGGGAAGTGCCTGAGGCAGACACAAGTGACAGTATGTTGATGTAGGAGGAAAGGGAGGGGGAAAGGCTGAAATTCTGGTAGAGTACAGTACAGGTGTGTGTTCGGAGAGCAGATAGTTGGCCATAGACAGTGGGAGGCCAGTCTGCAGCTTTGTTGTGTTGTTGTGACAATAGTGGCATCAGCTTGAATTGCTGAAGGCAAAACACAAAAGTAAAGCCCATTCTGTGTGGTGGGGAAAGGTCTCATAGACTGTTGTAAACCTGGTGAATGATGTCAGTAGCACACCTTGTGATCCTCTTTGTGGAAATGAAATGCATACTCAGAGTGTATTTGTACATGGGGGGGGATTTCTAGTATTTTTTGGTGTTTGAGAAGTAAAAGAAGATAGATGAGAAACAGGAGAAATCATGCTCAAGAAGAGCATATAAGTGAGGTTAATGCAATCCTCAGCTCATGTATTTTGACACCATCACCTTGGAATCCTCAGCTTTTGTGTTAGTCATACTTGTCAGGCACCAAGAATGCTGACAATGTGTAGGCCGAGCACTATTGTAATAATGCCAACGTCACGATGCTGGTGGGAATCAGCCAAGTCCTGCAGACTGATTGGGGTGGCTTGGCTTTAATATACTTGTGTGTTGCACCCTACTTTCTGTGCATGCCACTAATTTGGAACAGATGAGATTCCCAGGAGAGTGCCAAGAGTGTTGGCCCAAGTAAGGGACTTCAGATGGGAGGAGGGAAGATAAGAAGGCATAAGCCAAGTCAATATTCAGAATGAGGAACTATCTACATACATATGCTACTTATATAGGTTAAGAAGTGAGATGTGGAATCAGGGTGGTGTAAGACATGGAGAAAACAATAAGGTATGAAGAGCATGTGGAGGTATTGTCCACAATGATCAAGAATAGAACAATGAAATATGGCTGAAAATAAAATAATGGGAGTGTGGATGAAAATAGAATAATAGAAAATGACCAAATATAAAACAATAGGGCCGTGACTGAAAAACAAGTGAATAGAAAGGTCCCAAGGGGAAACATGTTGAGGTGAAAAAAATGACCAGACTGGGGTTTGAACCCAGGGCTATAGCATATATAGCTATGGTGTTAACCACTACACCATCTAGTCTGCATGGGGAACCTTGCAGGATGACTCATTTAATGAAGACCACTTCATGTTGAGTGACAGAGTCCTATTTAGTTATCAGATTGTCAATACTACTCATAGAGCTCTGTGTTGTCTTGGATATTCATTAAGACTCATGAGATATGAATAGTATGTGGGATTAGACAACTCAACAAAACAGGTAAAGGGAAAGATGGAGAATAGAAGAATAACAAAAATAGAAGTGATGGGATGAAGGGAATGAACCAAATGATGAACTGAATGTACCAAGCTGAGACCATGTACTAGTGAGGAATGACTTGTCACTGGTGTGTGGGATTAAATGGTAGGAGTCGTTTGGTCGGTACTGCTGAGTGAACCAATGCTCAGTATCATGTACTTGACAATGCTCACCTGTGTTGCATAGGCTTTGGTCATACTGTTGGAAGAAGTTGCTGGTTTGGAATTGGATTTGGGGCAGTCTTTGACTAGTGCTGGAGGACAGACTTCTTCTGGTTGGTCTTCAAGACTATGATACTTCCCAGAAGGTGCTTTCTGAGTAGCTCTGGAAGGTCATCAGGCCAGAACACAGGGTGATCAAGTCTGTGACTGCACAGGCTAAGAAGGTAGAATTGAAGATGCATTGTATTCCTTGATTTCAATTCAAGTAGCCATGGGGAGTGTCATCAAGGGTGACATCCCAATTCATTCACGTGAAATGGTTAATCAAAGTAGAAAATTTACCATGTTTTCAATTAATTTTCATGGCTGTCAGATCCAGATATGGGTGCAGGTGATCCATGCGACTCGGTGCTGTGGAAGACTGTATGGCACCAGAACTGAGGAACATTGTGGTCTTCAATTGTTTTGACTGGAAAGTACCAGGCAATATTTGGATGACATTTTGTATTAAATTTTCCTAAGGTTTGAGCAGTAATATCAAGGTATTTGATAATTCAAACTGTCTCATGTGGCCCAACAGATAGGATATTCTACTGCTGAAGTGGCAATCAATCTTGATCATGATGGACTCTCTAATACTATGCAGGAGCTACTGTACTTCATTTTCCTTTGTTTAACGGTGTGTCACCCACTTTTACACAAACCATCAAAAGTAACAAAAAATGCCTAAGTCATTTTACTTAGAGCCATGTAAGGTGTAAAATACTATCCAAATCTTCTATTATCCTCACAATTGAAAAACACAACACTCCCCAGTTCTGGTGGTACTGAGTATTCCACAGCATTGAGCACATGGATCACCTGCATCCAAATCTACATGTGACAGCCAAGAAAAGTAATAGAAGTGAAAGATCCTCTAGAAACCAAGCAAGGCAAGAACATAGCCATGGCAAATGGCACTGCTTGAGGTGCCAGGTTTACCCATTAGATCAAGAACCCTTTGATTAACCTTTGGTAGAAATCAGCAAAGCCTAGGAAGGCCTGAACCTCCTGTTGGTTAGATGTTTTTTTACATTTAGGCTTCGGAATTCTGGACAATTCTATTGAACATTCCCTTAAACACTTTCACTTCTTTCTTTCAACACCTCACGTATCCGTTCAACAGCTCAGTTAACATTTGCAAAGTATTGGACAACCATTTAATAACATGCTTTTGAAAACCATTCAAAAACTTTGCCAATGTTCATTGTTCAACCTCGGATTTACCCTTTGAAGTTCTGGACAATTCTAATCAGCATGTCTTTGAACATTTTCATAACTTCACCAATGTTTTTACCAACACTCATGCTGATACATTGGCTCCTTGCAGATATTTTGACCCCAAGATCAGCCTTAAAGGGATGGAACCTTGCACATGCTCATTCCCATATCTATTGCCCCTTATTTATGAGCTCCAAGTACTCTACAAGTTCTTAACAAACCCCTCATTTGTTGGATTTATCCACCCATCCTGTATGAGGAAAGCTAGCAACTTTGCCACCATTTATCCTCACAACCTCAGATAAATATTTTTCAACACCAATTGGCATCGTCCCTTAGGGCAATCCACCTTGCTGAACCTGTCAGGGATGCAACCTCACTTATGAAACTGAACAAATCCTGACTAAAATTTGGCAATATTCCACTCACCATCCTATCCCTAACAACCTCACTAATCCCTTTCACCTTTCCCTCACCCTTATCCAAATTCTGCCTCTTTTTGATTCCCCTGACCACATGCAACCTTACCCCTCTGCAAGATACTACACTCGACTCCTCACTTGGTCTACCAAACATACACTCCAAGTTTGCATCTCCATCTGCACTCAGGAGGTTTTTTTTGTAGGCATCTGAAGACCTTTGCCATTTCTTGCAGTTGTTATAGATGAACTCAACCCTGGCTCTATCCGAGCATTCATTTTCAGTCTTGTGGGACTCGATTATAATGAGGGGATACTGTTAGGATGACATTGCCAAGTTCTCTGTTCCTTATTAGGCAATTTAGCATATTCCCATTCAGCCATACAACTACCCTTGCATTTTCCACCTATTCCATCTTGGCATCACATGTTACACTCTTTTATATCTGTTACACCACATGGTCATATTTATGACACCACATGATTGTATTACTATTTATAGCATACATTCCTTCACTTTGCTTTTCCATTTCCATTTATGACTTCACTCTACTTTTCTAATCCAAATTCAACCTTGCTATTACTCTTTTCTATTGCTGGGTCCTTTGTCACATTCCATTTATGGTAACTCTGTTGCACATTGGAAATGCCTTGAAAATACTCACTCTCTATTTCATTTAGATCCTTGCAATTTCTCATCTAGCCATTTCCATTTGACATGGGTTCTTTATAGATAAAGAAATTAGTATAAAACCTGTATGTTTCTTAGTCTGTTCTTCAGTCAGAACATCAACTAAGATTCCCTCATTCACTTCTGTCTTGCTCTACTTCATTTCCACCTATATTGTTATGGCCCATGCCGCCAATAAACCCACATTAATCTTCACCACCACCTGCACTGTTTCTGGGACCTTTCCGACCGCTCAAGCCTGAACAACCACTTTCCAAATTCTGTTGTATCAACCCAAGGTTCCGCCTTTCTGAACCTCCAAAGATTGCAAAGCCAAGGTTCTGCTCCTTTGATAAACGATGTGCAGGATCATTACATACCTCACTCCCTTGTTCTTCGTTCTGTATTGCCCCTTGTACTCTCTTCCCCCCCCCCTTGTCTTTACTTGGCAAAAGTTAGTACAAAGACTAGATACATGTATATAAGTCACCAGTCGACTGGACTATTTGCCAGTACAAATATCAACTTAATTCTGCATTGTAGTTTCCAATTCAGTTCTGGTAAACTTTCTGACTTTTTGAAATTAGGGACAGATGAACGAGGAGGGAGCAACATATAAGTTGAAGCCAAGTCCCTGCGACCTTGAACCACTCGACCACCCTATACCATGAACAGTCTTAGATCCCCTGGTGCTTCCTGTCTTCTTCCCCTTTCTGATTCCAACTGTGAACTCATGACCTTTAGTCCCTCTGCCTCCAGAGTATGAAACCCCCCTCGGAAATCATTCAGAACCTCTGGAAACCCTTCCGGAAGCCTCTAGCTAAGCACTGACATGCAGATTTAACAGTATATTCATACTCACACTCCTGATTGTCATAAAGCATGAGACTTATCACACATTCACAAGCCCTATAGACAATCACTGAGGCATCTGCCTGCCGTGCATCCTTCCCCTGAGAACTGTCCACCCCCAGACCAAGCTTCCAGATGCCTCAGACCCCAGCACACCCTCCAGAACCCTCATCTGACTCCAGATTCTCGGATGCAGACCAACACCTGCTTTCAAATATGACCAATCCATTCCTCATGAACCACCCCCCAGTGACTCAACAATCGTCGCCCTCAGAGATGCAATCCAGTTCAGGACCATCATCAGCAGTGCCATCAACCTCATTGGCACCACCCCCTTTTGCATCTCCCCCCTATGTACCACCACCCTTTGCACCTCTGCCCATGGCACCACTGCCTGTGGCACCACCACCCATAGCACCACCATTCATTGCACCACCACCTATCATACCTCCACTCACTGCACCACCCCCCATTGTCCAGCCTCATGTCGCACAACCCACCGCAGCACCACAGCCTCCTGCACACCCAGGAAGGGCCCCCACCTTAGGACCCAATGTTGTGCCCGATCTCACTCAGGCCCTCGTTATGCTGGCAAGCAACTTAGCCAGCCCTAGAAGATCATCCCCCTGCACTGCCAAGGTCTGGGATCCAGATACCTTTGATGGATTCGATTCGAGGAAAATACAAGCCTTCCTAGTGTAGTGTAGTCTGAACTTCCATGACCACCCTGACACTTTCGATACCAACAGTGCCAAGGTAACCTACGTACTGTCGTACCTGACCGGTACTGCCCTGGACTGGTTTGAACCAGCCCTTTCTGCCCCCGACGAGCCAGACTGGCTGCATGACTATGAAGAGTTTGTGAATGAACTCAAAAACAACATTGGCCCCCATGACCTGGAAGGAGAGGCCAAAGCAGACCTTGAGAACCTCTGCATGTGCGAAAATCAGCACATCACAAAATATGTAGTCTAATTCAATCAACTAGCCACCCTGGTCCACTGGGGCAACACCGCACTTTGTTGCCAGTTCTACAACAGACTCCCCGGCAGGATCAAGGACAAAATCCCCAGAGTAGGAAAGCCCTACTCCCTACTCCAACTCTGCCTCCTGTCCCAATCCATCGATGCCTGCTACTGGGAGCAATGATCGGAAATCACCAGGGAGCCCCCCTCCACCCAGAACTTCGACCACCCCTACAACAGAGAGAAGACCCCCATGACCATGTATTTGGCCCCTAACACAAGCAATAAGAGGGCCAATTAGATTGAGACCCCAGATTCAGAACCTGAACCTCATTTTTATCAAAACATATGGGCATAGCAGATGTGAAGATTTATTTGCATGACAATACGTCACTATGAAAGAATGGAGTTGGCTTGATGGCTTTGCAGTGTGATTTTCCCCGCAATCCGACGATCCGGTTAACCACTTATTTGTTCCTCGGCCTCTGCTCAGCGTCACCAAAAATTCAACAGACGTCCAGTTCAGTTGGTCTCATAACGGATGAAGCTTGTCATTGAGCCCTCGGGCATAGGCTCCAGTCACCATGTTCTGGAGGAAGGAAGGAAACAGAAGCAGAGTGGACAGCGTGGATTTAACAGCTCTGAGATTACCCGTAAATCATCTCGGGAATATCATAGCGGGACTTAGGACTAGGAAACCGCTGTCATTAGAAATCCATGTAAAACATCTTGTATATCTTGACGTTCTGAGTCTCCAGTATGATCCACTGGAAAGTGTGTCCCCAATAGCCAAAGAGATGTATTAAACTGGACAACCAGGATTGCCAAAAAAAAAAAAAAAAATTACAAAGCCCTGACCACATGATCGATGAGACACAAACCCAGTAAGATGATATACATATCCCCGGACACAATTAACGATGATGTAAAAAGCTCCAGACACAAGGGAAAGATAGAACAGACTACCAAGAAATATAATCTACAGGACAAGTGTGATTTGCGCACACAGTCGGTTTTTTGTTCCAGCGAACCTGCGGTTGAGTTTAGCAAACAGTTTGAACATTAACGGATGATGGCTTACTGGAGATGTTGTCTGACATTGTTCAAGAACTGGTATGTTGCTGGCCCTGTGCTAGCCTGTGGACGTTGAACAGAGCTGGACGGAGGAGTTGGGAGGTAATCAAGTATTGCCAAGGTTCACTAAATCATCTACAATCCCATTCAGCGATGAATGCTAAAGTTTTGGATGGTATTGTCTTCAAGTGAATTATTGGACCGCAGGAGGTGCATCTGAAGCGTCCCAAGGCATCTTTGATACCAATCTTTTGGTCTGGTCGGGCCCTTGAGCAATACCATTAGATTATGGCCTATGATACATTGAAAAAATGCACATACTTTTTGATATCACGCTGTACTCCAAAGTGTGTTGACCAATGGGTGCCAGGGGGCCGCGAATGCAGGTAGTGACCGCAGCTCATCGCTGTCTTCAGTGATGTCCATCACCTGGACATCTTCGATCCCTTTTCTCCAAGTGAAATATTGGACCGCAGGAGGTGCATCCGAAGGGCCCCAAGGCATCTTTGATACCAATCTTTTGGTCTGGTCTAACCACTAAGTAATACCATTAGATTTAGCCTATGGTACATTGAAAAAATGCACACACTTTTTGATATCACGCTGTACTCCAAAGTGTGGTGACCAATAGGTGCCAGGGGGCCGCGAATGCAGGTAGTGACCGCAGCTCATCGCTGTCTTCAGTGATGTCCATCATCTTGACATCTTCGATCCCTTTTGTCCAAGTGAAATATAGGACCGCACGAGGTGCATCCGAAGGGCCCCAAGGCATGTTTGTTACCAATCATTTGGTCTGGTCTAACCACTAAGTAATACCATTAGATATTGGCCTGTGATACATTGAAAGAATGCACATACTTATTGGTATCACGCGGTACTCCAAAGTGTGTTGACCATTGCGTGCCAGGGTGCCTCGAATGCAGGTAGCGGCTGGATCTCATCACTATCTTCGGTGATGTCCATCATATCGACATCTTCAATCCCGTCCGACCACATATCGAGGTCGATGTCCATTGCGTCGCTGTCTGTCTGATCATAAGAAGGCGCTTGGACAGAGGACCATGAGGAGTTCGGCGAAGAGGGAGAAGAGCTCCATTCTTCGTCTACGTCCATCGGGTCGTAATCGGGACTCGAGTCGGCGAGGAGGAGGGAGATCGGGACGGGTGAAGATACCGGGGATGGCAGAAGGAGAGGCGATACGCTTCTGCCAGCTTCAGAGCAGACCTCAGCACCGGTCTCAGGAAAATTGGGAGATTGAGCAGTCGTTTTCTGCGCAATCTGCACATATTAAAGCCAGTAAGAACTTGTGATATAATTGAAAAACGGACTAGACACATACCTCACCACTTGGATCTGCACTCATTCCGAGCGTTCCAAAGTCGAGGGAGAGCGCCTCTAAGTCTGGAAGGCGAACTTTGGAGGTGCTTGCGACGGGCAAGCAGCTATCTGAAGTCAAGGATCCCTGCACAATCAAGAAAGCATAAGCTTCTGTGAGAGAGTAAAAAAAAAACTAGATGGAAACAAACATTATCACCCTGACCGCTCTCCCGGGGATCCACTTGTTTGCCCTTGATGCAAAACATGGTAGGACTAGCATCCTCATCTAGCCCCTGAGAATGGGAGAGGTAAGGGGCCATTATATAATGAGAGATATAGAAGAGAACACGTACGTTGTCGCCCTGATATCCACCTCTCTCCCGAGGGTCAACACCCTTGCCCTTGTCCCGGTCAGTGTCTTGACCTGGCAATTCACCTTGGTCGGACTTTTCAGGTGTGGGTTTGTTGTCGATGTTTTGTGCCAAGCTGTTGCTTGCATCGTCCGAAGCTTTCGCATTCGGAGATTCGACGTCGACCTATAAGTTTTCGATCAGTATGACGAAGGTATAGCCTAGGCAGAGTCATGGAGGGACTAGCACTCACCTGTGGGTTGAGGGCAGTGATCGGATATGGGAGCACCGCTAAAGCTTTTTGTTCAGCGGTGGTGATGTTCGCCTGTACAGATGGGAATGAGTCGTTTGTACTCTACGGAATTGCATGAAGGGAGGGCTACTCACATCGTTGGACAGTGGTTTGAATTTCCTTTGTTTTGACTGTCTCTGTTGGAACTTGGGCATCTTAAAATAATGTTGGGTTGTATGATGTGGGGTTGTGGCAGAAGGAGACTTGTAGGTCGACTCGGCGGCAGAACCCGGCGGGTTTTTGAATGGGGCCGACACCGTTCACTCGGGCCCTGTTCCCAG
>QLPI01001702.1:0-17134 GCA_003314275.1 Chroogomphus rutilus
AAGTAAAATTAGAATAAGAAATGTAAGGTGGAAGTAAAACAATGAAGGACCGAATAATAGGATGTGCCCTAGCACAATAGGAAATGCCCAATTGTAAAACAAGGCCATAACCAAAGATAACACAAGGGCAGGAAGTCCCGAGGTAAGGCGGTCCGAGGAGTGAGGAGTAGGCGTAGGAATGAGGGGTGTGACCGATATGTGCGTCTAGCCGAGAACAACTCATTGAATGGTTCATACTTGGTTACTAATGGAGTGTTTTAGTCAGTACTGCCGAGTTATCGGATCCTTGGTACGTGTACTTGACAGTCATATGGTTGGTGAGGGACTAAGGTGTTGGCCTGAGTTTTGCTGAAAATGTCTTTGAACTTGTGGTATTTGTTTGGAATGTTACTCAGGTCTATTAGACCTTCTTCAGAGTTGTGGTGGTCAGAGAGGATGAGTTGGAAGGTTTGTGTACCTTCCATTCTCGATATTTGGACAAAGGCTGCTGCATTTACTAGGGCAACCTTAGGTGCCATGAGCTGGGGATTTGGAGGGGATGGAGGTTCGGATGAGCACAGAGCCGTAGCTGTTGGGTGTATAATGCACTCCACCCCTGAGAACACAATCTACAATATATTTGCATTTTTGGTCAATATTGGTATCATTCTGTGTGCTTTTAAATTCTGATATTTTCCTTCATTTATTTGTATTTTTACCCTCAAAATTGAGGGAGATATTGTGATTCTATGTGTATGATACTTACAGGTGCTTGCCCACGTACGACACGCATGGCCAGCTCCCTGGATAGGGACCAGTAGCCTGGCTTAAACCTTTGATAGGGACAGGAGCCGGTTCTATTATATATGCGAGTGAAACATCACTCGTGTATGCTTCCCTCCTCAGTGGTTGACTACACTGAGGAGGTGAGTTGTATAGTATAATTCACATAGTACTAAGGCTGATTTTCTTTCTTTTTACTCTGTAAGAAAATTAATTAGGTATATTCTTTGAATATATTCTTAGTGGTTGACTACACTGAGGAGAAAATTAATTAGATTGTCCAATAACTTCTCTGAACTACTGTACAAAGTTGCCATAATCTCTATAAGGTTATGGGCCCCAGGGACTTAACAGAGAAACTACCTTTGACCATGGGGAAGCTAACTCCTGATGGATATAATTGGTCTTTATGGAGAGCTACACTCATGAGTTATTTCCAGTCAAAGAACTTGCAAAAGCACATTGAAGACACACCTGATAGACCACCTGATCCTCCTACTTTTCCCAAAGCACATTTCCTCACCGATGATGAGGAACTTAAGGTAGAGAAGGCTGAGGAGAGACTTGAAAAGTGGCTGGCCAGAGAAGGGCTTGTCAAGACCCAAATCTTGGTCTCAGTATCTGAGTCATTAGCCCTAATGTTGGAGAAGAAGAAAGATGCTAAAGAAATCTGGGATACACTGATAGCTGAAATGACAAAGAAACCAAAAATGGTTGTCATCAGCATCCAGAGACAACTCCAGAATATGAAATGTTTGGAGGATGATGATCTTAGGGATCACCTAGACAAGGCACAATATCTTTATTCTCGACTCATTGACATGGGAGCCAAATCTGAAGAAGAATTCCTCAATATCTTACTATCTTCACTGCCACTATCTTATGAATCACTCATGAATGCCCTAACGACATCTCTTGAAGAAGTCGGGAAGCCGTTGGACCCTGATACTATTATCAGGATCCTTAAATCACAATATGATAGGCGTAGAACATTATCTATAACACATGAGGATCAAGGATGCATGGTTACACCTGAAAAGAAGGCGCATATATGCACCAACTGTAAAAAGCCAGGACACACAATTGAGAAGTGTTGGGCTAAGGGTGGTGGTAGAGAGGGCCAAGGACCAAGGCAGAAGAAGAGATTTAAATTTAAAAAGAAAAGATCGAAAGGGAAAGGCAAGGCAAATGTAGCTGATGAAGACGAATCGTCTGGAGGGGACAATGGCAGATCTGTGGCATTTATAAACCACAATTGTGCCACCTTGATCAGAGACGGAACAGGAGACACCATTATATTAGACACAGGAGCAAGTTCACACATGACCCCTCATAAACACATGCTGGAGAACTATCGCAGCTTTCCTATACTGCACACAATTCGAGCAGCCAATCAAGGCAGCTGTGATGCATATGGCAGCGGAGAACTCAAAATAATCACTAGAGTAAAAGGAAATCCTGTTACCCTGACATTAAAAGAAATGTTATATGCTCCTAAAATTGCATTCACCCTTATTTCGATTGGCTGATGCAATGATGCAGGAAATCAAACTGAGTTTGCATATCAGAAATGCACCATAAAAAGTTCATCCAGACATATATTGTTACAAGCACCAAAATTGCACGGCCTATATCGATTGGACAATCAACCAAAGAGACATACCACTGAGTGATGCCTGACTGCTATAGATATACACAAAAAATTAGGGAATATATCTACCAATGCCCTAAAACATCTAGTGGATCATGGCATGGTATTAGGCCTTGAGCTCACACATATAGATGGGAAAATTGCTTACGATGTGTGTATTAAAGCAAAAATTGCACACAAACCTCTCCCTAAAGAGCCTAGTGAACGGTTGAAGAAGATCGGCGATAAGATATATTCTGACGTGTGGGGACCAGCGAGACATATCACAATCGACAAGAAATTGTATTATGTTTTGTTTACCGAAGACCACTCAAGAGAGTCTGTCCTCTATTTAATGAGCTCAAAAGATCAAGTTTTTGCCAAGTACAAATTATACAAGGCGATGATGCTTAGACAATGGGATGTGCACATCAAAACTCTCCTCTCAGATCAAGGGGGCGACTACACAAGTGCTGAATTTAACAATTATTTGGAGAAGCAAGGTACCAAACATCAATACACAGTACATGATACTCCAGAGCAAAATGGAGTGGCAGAATGCCTAAATCGTACTCTGGTCGAAAGAACTCATGCCATGCTTGAACTCATGCCATGCTTTTAGATTCCAATCTTCCAAAGTTTTTATGGGGGTATGCTATTCAGCACGCTAATTACATCAAAAATTGCACGCATACAAGAGCTCTACCAGACAAGACTCCTTATGAGATGATACACCATAAAAAACCGAACTTAAAAGACACACACAAATGGGGAGAAGATGTTTATGTCAAAATCAAGCAAGACAACAAACTACTATCTAGAGCCAAAAAAGCAAAGTGGATAGGCTATTCCTCACAAAGCGACGGCCATTGTATTTATTGGCTGGAGAGTCAAAGAGTATCAGTCAAACGTAATATTGTATTCGACATGGAGCATTATCTACAAAAGCTCCCATAATATCTTCTGACAATCAAACAATCTCCACACCCAAATATGCCAGAGTTCCATTCCAAAAACCTGTTCTGGCACCACCTATAATAGCCTCACGTGACCAGCTAGAAGAGAGCCGCATAGAAGAAATTGATGAATGCATGCCAACAAGAGACTTAGAAAATTTGCAACCAAGTCAAACAGGTGTGAGTGGTCCTAGTGAAGCTCCTATCTTGAGAAGAAGTGAAAGAATTTGCCAATTACAAGAGAGAGCAAGGGCCAGCACCGGAATAAAGTCTCAAGCTAGGGAAACCACAAACGATGATTTTACGACACTAGCCTATGAGGACATTGAGGATATTATTCTTAACAATTCTCAAACAAATTCAAATATATCTATTGAAGAGAGCAGTGACGACATCGATTGCGACTACCTAGCAATAAGCACCGAACAAATTAGTGACGATCAAAGTGATAATGCTTATTTTAACAATGAACTTCAATTACCTACGACTAATAAAGATGCCCTGAATGATCCTACATGGAAGAAAGCCATGGACATATAAATAAAGTCACAAATCGACAAAGAAACCTGGGAGCTCACTGCACCTCCACCAGGTGTGAATATTGTCGGTAGTAAGTGGATACATGTCCTCAAAAGGGATCAAAAAGGTGCTATTGTATGTGCTAAGTCTCAACTCGTCATGCAAGGTTTTACGCAGACATTTGGAGTTGATTGTGATGAGACTTATGCACCAGTCATTCGCATGATGTCACTATGGACTATATGTGCTATTGCAGCCAGGAACAACTGGGAAATACATCAGATGGATGTGGATGTAGCATATCTTAATGCACCACTCGATGAACCAATATATATGCGCAAATCTCTGGGTTATTTTGAGGAACATCACGACAATGTACTTCTACTAAAGAAGTGCATATATGGCCTTAAACAATTGGGTAGAGAATGGTATAAGTGTCTGTCCAATGCCTTATTTTCAATAGGATTTAAAAAATCAGCATCTGATGCAGCAGTATTTTACAGACACAAAGAAGGTCAAGTGATTATTGGAGCTGCTGTCGATGACCTCACTATAATGGCAACAAATGAATACATTATCTATGGCATCAAGAGAGATCTCAAATGTATCTTCAAAATGAAAGATCTAGGTGAACTACACTGGTTACTAAATCTGAAGATTGAACGAGATAAAACAGCCAGTACTATTAGCTTCTCACAAGAGGCATACATTGACAAAATTTTGAGCCGATTCAATCTACAAGATGCCAAGACACATGCGACTCCACTTGATTCAACTACAATACAAACAAAAGACCAATGTCCTACCATTACTGAAGACAAGAAAGTGATGGAGTAAATCCCTTGCCGGCAGGCGATAGGCTCACTCATGTGGGCAGCCATAGCTACACGGCCAGATATATCATTTGCCATTTCCCTATTATCTCAATTTCTTGAGAATCCTGGGTTAGTTCACTGGAATGCTGTGAAGAGAGTCTTCAAGTACCTGAAGGAAACGAAGAACAAGAAACTTATCTTAGGAGGAAATCGAGACAGCATAATGGGATATGCAGATGCTGATTGGGCCTCACAAGATCATTGACACTCCATCTCAGCATACATTTTCCAAATTGATTCTGGGAGTATTTCATAGAGCTGCCAAAAACAATCACTCGTAGCACTCTCATCAACCGAGGCAGAGTTTATTGCCTTGACCCATGCAGCAAAAGAAGCAATATGGTTGAAACACTTTATCAGCAAAGTTTTTCAACCAATTAAATTGCCAATCAAATTATATTCTGACAATCAATCAATCTGCTATTACTATAGCCTATGGTAATCAGCAGCATGCAAGAACAAAACACTTTGATATATAATTATATTTCATCCGAGACACTATTGAAGAGAAGAAGATCAGTATCGACTACCTCTCCACCAATCAAATGGTCGCAGACATCCTCACAAACGGTCTACCAGGACCTAGAGTGAAGATTCTCACTGAAAAACTCAGCATATATTGAGCTTGAGGGGGCGTGTTGGGTGTATAATGCACTCTACCCCTGAGAACACAATCTACAATATATTTGAATTTTCAGTCAATATTGGTATCATTCTGTGTGCTTTTAAATTCTGATATTTTCCTTTATTTATTTGTATTTTTACCCTCAAAATTGAGGGAGATATTGTGATTCTATGTGTACGATACTTATGGGTGCTTGCCCAGGTACGACACACATGGCCAGCTCCCTGGATAGGGACCAGTAGCCTGGCTTAAACCTTCAATAGGGTCAGGAGCCAGTTCTATTATATATTCGAGTGAAACATCACTCGCGTATGCTTCCCTCCTCAGTGGTGACTACACTGAGGAGGTGAGTTGTATAGTATAATTCACATAGTACTAAGGCTGATTTTCTTTCTTTTCACTCTGTAAGAAAATTAATTAGGTATATTCTTTGAATATATTCTTAGTGGTTGACTACACTGAAGAGAAAATTAATTAGATTGTCCAATAACTTCTCTGAACTACTGTACAAAGTTGCCATAATCTCTATAGTAGCTACTGGCTCAGATGGTACCTGGAGATTAGCTGTGGTCGGAGAGCCAAATGTGATACTGCCCAACACCCAATCAATCAACGGATTGTAGTGGGTGAGCCAGTTGTGTCCGAGGACTGCCAAGCAGCTAGAATCCAATGGAGTTACATAGAATGTAATGGTGTGTTGCTCACCTGTTGGGAAATGAATGTAGAGGTCGATGGCTTTTCAAATTATAGAGTTAGAGGAGCTGTCGAAGAGTTGTAGTGGAATCAGAGTGATGTTGTAGGTTTGGAGTTGATGCTTTGTAGCATAGTTGGATTCCAGGAAGAAATGAGTGGACCCTGAGTCTATTAGGGTGTCAATATAGGTGGTTTCAAGGTTGATGTCAAGCCCGCAACACCGAGTACCGGCTCACTCGGGAATACCGACTAACTGGCCCTTGCCCACATCATCTTGCACTACCACAAGGCCTCGGCTCGGTACACCCGGTACATCATATAGACCACTCCTCTCGTTCTATCCTCTTCATTGTTCCATCACCCCCTATCCACTCCTTGATCCATTTCCCCCGAATAATATGACGGCCACTCATTGTCCTGGGCACTGCCATTGTTTTATCTTGGGCCATCCCCTATTGTTCTATTCTCACCCACTACCTCATTATCCTATTCTCAGCCATACTCTATTAGTCTAATCCCGCTTACATTCCTTATTCTATTCCTGATCACTGTGGACAATGCCTCCATGTGGTTACCTCATACCTTATTGTTTCCATTCCTTACACCACCCTGTTCCACATCTTGCTTCTTAACTATATAAGTAGTGGGATGTATGTAGATAGTTCCTCACTCAGAATATCAATTGGTTCACACCCCTTTGTCTGTTTCCTATTTTTAAAGTCCTTTGCTCGAGCCGACGCCCTCGGCATCCTCACGAGGCTCCTCCCACTACCCAAATTAGTGGCACGTACAGAACAGCAGGGCGCAACACATGAGCATGTTGAAGCCTAGCTACTCCGGAATGGTTTGCAGGACTTAACCGATATCTCAGCATCACCAAATCCTGACAGTATATTCTGAGTGATACTGCTTTCCGTGCCACCTCCGTTCTTACAATCATGCCCCCACGAACTAGATCCACAGCCCATATGGATGACAATCGCCTCACCCCCACAGTAAATCAACGAAGGGAGCGCGAAGCCTCTGGTACCCCACCCCTTCTCATTGGTTATACCTCGCCGACAATAGAACTACGGCGTCTTGCCTCCCCCTTCGAGCAAGAACCATGCATCAAAGAGGTGGTCGATGACGAAATCGAATACGAAGATTATGATAACGATGACCAAGCACCCCATCCGGCAGAGGACGAACCCGGTTCAGTTGTCAAGCGTCGGGTACTGACGGACTTCGGTACTGTCGAGGGGTGTTGTCGAAAGGTCGGGCGGACTATGGCCAAGTCCTGCAGGCCAAGAGTAGTGGCATTGGCTTCAATATACTCGTGCATTGCACCCTACTTGCCGTGCATGCCACTGTATTTGCAACAGACAGATACTTGGGGGGATGCTGAGGATGCCGGCCCAAGTCGAGGACTTAACAGAAGAGAAGAAGGTAGAAGGGCCTAAGCCTAGTTGATACCCAGAATGAGGAAATATGTACATGCATGTCCTACTTATATAGGTTTAAGAAGGGACATGTGGAATAAGGAATGTGGGACAACAAGGTATGCAAAGCATGTGGTTATTGTCCACGACAAGTAAAATTAGAATAAGAAATGTAAGACAGGGATAAAACAATAAAGGACAGAATAATAGGACGTGCCCTAGGATAGGACAATAGGAAATGCCCGACTATAAAACAAGGCTGTAGCCGAGGATAACACAAGGGCAGGAAGTCCCGAGGTGAAGCGGACCAAGGAGTGAGGAGTAGGCGTAGGATGGGAATGAGGAATGTGACCGATATGTGCGTCTGGCCCAGAACAGCTCATTGAATGGTTCGTACTCAGTTACTAATGGAGTATTTTAGTCGGTACCACCGAGTTACCGGATCCTTGGTATGTGTACTTGACATCAGTATACTACGACACAGATGCTGAAACCGAGGAACAGCCTCAGCACCCCCGGCAGGTGAACACGCCTGAACCCCCCCATACTCCAACAGCCGCACCCTCTCAGCCTGCGGTTGCACCCCATCAGCCTGTGGCCGCACCCCCTCCATCTGCGGCTATACCGCCGCAGGCCAGGCAAGCTCTCCGAGCCCGACCAGTCCCACAGCCCAGGCAAGCTCCGCAAGCTGGGCCACTTCCTAGGGCCAGGGCTCCCGTGAACCCGGACAACAATCAAGACCTGCTGAATGCCATTCTCGAACTCGGCAGGACCGCTCAGAACCACCGACAAGACGGTCAAGCTGCCAGAATCCAAGAACCAGAACCCTTCGATGGAACCAACCCAAAGAAGTTGAAGGGTTTCATCTTCCTCTGCAGGATGAATTTCCGCACCCGGCCTAACTCGTTCCCCGATGACAGGCAAAAAGTCAATTACATGGTCTCCTACCTGAAAGGAACAGCTCTGGAATGTTTTGAGCCATACCTGAAGGGTAATCCCAATACAGAACCCCGCTAGACCAGCAACCTGGAGCTCTTCATGGATGAATTACAGATCAACTTTGGCTCTTGGGATGAAAGAGCCAATGCTGAGACAGCCCTCAAAAAGCTAACCATGCAGGACAACCACAAAGCCACTCGGTTCTTTGTGGAATTTTACAGGCTCGTGGCGTTTGTCGACTATAACGACAATGCCCTCCTGCGCAAGGCATACATGGCACTGCCAAAGCGCATCAAAGATGGTCTCATCCATTTCGACAAACCCCACACACTTGACGAACTCCGAAATCGTGTTCAACGGATAGACATGAGGTATTGGGAACAAAAAGCTGAACAGTCTGCGGAGGGCAGCAATGAGCCGAAGAAAGATACCAGATCGGACAAGCCTGGCAACAGATCCACCTGGGACAACCGCCAGCAACATAATAGCAACGGTAACAGCAGCAAGGACACATCCAAGAAAAAGGACGGGAAAATGCCTGACCCACCCAAGTATACCAAAACCCTCGAAAAGGATGGCAAACTTCTCCCGACCGAATGCCAAAGACGCATGGACCACAACCTGTGTCTCCTCTGTGCTGCCAGTGATCACAAAGTCGCCGAATGCCCAAAGGCAACCAAAGCCCATGTGACCACCACTTCCAACTCTGTCTCACAGGCATCCAATGCCAAGGATGCCAATGCTGAGGACTCAGCGACGGTGACCGAAGACTAGTCCCCCACCCGCCAGCCTCTGAGCATACCGAGAGTTATGTTGACTCGGTAGATGCTAGTAGAGAGGTGTAGATCAATGCTCCTATGCCCCCAAATTTTCGTTTAAATTTTTCAGTCATTATCCGTTCATAGTTAGACTCTTATGTTATTCCGCCTTAGAATTTGTTGATGCAGTACTGCTAAATTCGGTTGTTACTGAATACATAGACATGTCACTAGATACTCCGATAGGATAACCCATCCACTCATCCATTATCACATCACTAGATCCATCGGTCGGCAATATTCAGTCACAACTCGCTCACCCACTATAATCCATTGATTAACAGGGTATTGGGCAGTATTACACTCCGTCATGCCACTAACGCCTTTAGGTGCATCCGATGGCCTCGGTCCAGTTGGCACATGCCACTGCTCCAAAAGCCTCACCCAGGATCCTGCTCTGTTACTGGAAACTCCACCAAAGGGTTTCTAGCTCAGGCCTCTCGGTCAGCAACGCCATTCGGCATGTTTGGCCAAGGTCTTCTCCGTCCGTCCTCATCCGTTCCTGCTTATCCGATTCGCATAATTGCATGCTTACACCTTGTAGATGATGGGACGTCTACCTAAACAGGGGGGGTGACAACCAAGCAATGCTACGAACCTCTCCTCCTGAGGAAATCCCCCTTCAATTCACTTTTCATCTCGACCTTAATTCCTACCCATCCTGACATGCTATTCCCGATACCATTAATCCCTCCATCCAACCCGACCGAATCTGCCGAAACAAACATCAGCACATTCACTTGTTTTCTTCTGCTCACATACTTCTATTTCCTTCCTTATCCCTTCTTTAAAAAAGAAAAACAACAATTTTATTAATCAGTTATCTTTCAAAGTTTCATCTATCACCATCTCCTCATCCTGCTCCTTACCCTTGTCCTTCCCTTTCTCTTCACCCTCATCATCTTTCAATTGATCCTCACCTGGATCCTCACCACCCAACTCCTCTGCAACAACCGGTATCACCATCACTGCCGACTCCCCACGCAGAACCAAACTCTCATGCAAGAGGACCATCGCACGGCCCATGAACCTCACCCCTTCCACTAACTCAAGGAGTAACCTGTTTGACCTCGACCTCTCTTGGAGGATGTCCTCCCAGATCTCAGCAAGTCATCGCAACCCCAACCCCCCGGGCAAGGGGACTTCCACTGTCATTTCATGCCCACTCGGCTGTATGGCCACTAGCCATTCGCTCAGTCACATCGTAACAGCCCTTCTCAGCCTCTTCATCGGCCACTCCTCTTCTGTCTCCTCCCCTCCACTCTCTTCCTCACTCTCACTCTCCGACTCCACCTCTTCCCGACTCCTCACCTTGCGCTGCCAAGGCGCCGCCAAACTGCATTTCACCCGATGCTGCTCCCACATTTCTAATGGAGCAGGCTTCTCCACATTCCTTGCAATGGTCACAAGGAGGGTGAAGAGAGGGCGACCACTCCCAGGTCGGCTTCTTTTTGAACTGATAAAAATAAGTAAAGACACAAAAAAAAAATATGAACCCTGCATACCTGGGCCCCCCTCGGCCTACCTCTCCTACTCGGCCCCATATCCACGTCCATACCCCTCTTACGCATCGTCATCTTCGGCACACCCAGGCTTTCGGGATCTTTGACAGCTTTAACACCCGCGTTCTCAAGTGCCTTGCCCCACCCTGCAAGGTCCTGGCTGACCTCCACGTTCCCTTTCTCCTCAGGAGCCCAAGTAACTGCCCATTGGGCCAAATGGACCCGCTTTTCCTCGGCTGCCTGGGCAATTTCCCGAGCCAGACGAGCAGCCTTGGTTGCTGTTTTGAACACCTCCTTAGTGGCCTTTTCTGCCTGCTCTGCCTCCACTTTTGCCTTTTTGGCAGCCTCCTTGTCTGCCTTCAGTTGAGCTGCGGCAGCCCCAGCTGCCATCTCTTGCTCCCGTTGATGCTGTTGTTCACGCTGTTTTTTCTCAAACTGCTCCTTTTCATCATCGGTTATGGCACCCATTCCTCGCCCTGATCCTTTGATGGGAGTAAAGGACAAAGTTGATGAGAAGCCTGGGAATTTCCCCAAACAAAACCGTGATATCACACTGACACCTGGAACTCTATTTTTAACTCTGCTTACCAGCTTCATGGGTTCAGCCGCTAGAGGGGGGATACTGTCAAGCCCACAACACCGAGTACTGGCTCACTTGGGAATACCGACTAACCTGCCCTTGCCCACATCATCTCACACTACCACGCGGCCTCGGCTCGGTACACCCGGTACATCATATGGACCACTCCTCTTGTTCTATCCTCTTCATTGTTCCATCACCCCCTATCCACTCCTTGATCCATTTCCCCCAAACAACATGATGGCCACTCATTGTCCTGGCCACTGCCATTGTTTTATCTTGGGCCGTCCCCTATTATTCTATTCTCACCCACTACCTCATTATCCTATTCTCAGCCATACTCTATTATTCTAATCCCGCTTACATTCCTTATTCTATTTCTGATCACTGTGGACAATGCCTCCATGTGGTTACCTCATACCTTATTGTTTCCATTCCTTATGCCACTCTGTTCCACATCTTGCTTCTTAACTATATAAGTAGTGGGATGTATGTAGATAGTTCCTCCCTCAGAATATCAATTGGTTCATACCCCTTTGTCCGTTTCCTATTTCTAAAGTCCTTTGCTCGAGCCGACGCCCTCGGCATCCTCATGAGGCTCCTCCCACTACCCAAATTAGTGGCACGCACAGAACAGCAGGGTGCAACGCACGAGCACATTGAAGCCTAGCCACTCCAGAACGGTTTGCAGGACTTAACCGATATCTCAGTGTCACTGAATCCTGACAGTTGAGGCAGATGGTCAGAGAGTTTGGACTGGAAAGAGTGGATGCATTGAGTCTTATCTTCATTGGTGTATCATTGGGTTCAGCACAGCCCCTAACTGATGCTGGAGTCAAAGGGCTGCTTAAAGATTTTTTGACTCCGAGGTATCTTCTACTTCAGAAATCGTTGCCTTGGTTATACTTTCTATGATAGTGGTTGCATGTCCTTTGGCGGTGGTGGATGTTGACTTGGGACATTCCTTTGCTACGTGACCAGTTCTTCAACAGAACAGGCAGAGGTTATGGTTGAAACAGCATTGTCAGTCTTGAGGCATGAGTTTGCCATCTTTGCCAAGTTTTGTGGTCATGTCTGAGGTTGTCTTATTTGGGGTCTGGCTGGGGTTTGGAGGTCTGGTGCTTGTACTGGGTGTCAGAGCTGTTGGTGCCCTGTTTCTGTCATTTGGATGTTCAGGGACTTTGTATGTGGAGGCTTCCTGAGATATCTTGGAGTGCCATTCCCAGTAACAAGAGTTGATTGACTGGGAAAGTCATTGTAGTTGTAGTAGGGAGTTGGGATTTCCTACGCAGGCGATTTCATCCTTGATCCTATTGGATAGGACATTGTAGTATTGGCAACGGAGTGTGGAGTCTCCCCACTGAATATAAACAGCGAGCCTGTTGAATTCCACCACATACTTTGTGATGCATTGGTTGTCGTGCATTTGGAGGGCTTTGAGGTCAGCTTTGGCCTCTCCTTCTGGATCATGGGGGCTGAAGTTGGCTTTGAGTTTGGAGATAAATTCCTGGTAATCGTAGAGCCAGTAAGGGTCTTATTTGGAGGAGATACTGGGTTAGAAGTAGTCCAAGGCAGTGCCAGTTAAATATGATAGTATGTAGGTTACTTTGCCACTGTTGGAGTCAAAGGCATCAGGGCGGTCTCGAAAATTTCAGGTGCATTGCACCAGGAACGGTTGTAATTTCTTGGCATCGGAGCCATCGAAGAGGTCGGGGTCCCAAATCTTGGTTCAAGCTGCTGATTTCTTTGAGCCTGACAGGTGTTTGGCTAACATGGTGATGGCTTCCAGGGGGTTTGACGAGTGTTTGGATGGTAGGTCTGGGGCTGGTGAAGGGTTTGGTGGTGTATGGACATCGGGGTCTGCAGCAGGTAAGTTTGGGGTCAAGGATGCATGGCATACAAAAGCTACTCTAATTGTTTGTATGGCTCTGATTTGTTTGCTGCATCTCATAGATGATCAGGAGTGGGAGTTTGAATATACTGTTAAGCCTGAGGTCGCATCAGGTCTGAGCTGATGCAAGTCACTCCAAAGTCATGTGTTTGGAGTCTTAGGGACTTGGCTTCAACTTGTATGTTGCACCCTCCTAGATCGTCAGTCCCTTATTTCGAAGGTCGAAGGTTCAGAGGTTCGGAGTTCAGAGAACAAGTGAGTGGGAATACTAAGTTGATATTCAAACTAAGGTATAGTACAGAAGTCTGGAGGTATTTATATATGCAGCCCTTATTGTAACTAATTAGGAATGGTCAAGAGAACAATAAGGTGAAAAAAAACGGGTTACCATCTGGTGTTACAATAAGAATATTGTTCGACAAGAAAGGAAAGATGTCCGAGGTCCAAGTTGATCGATGCTGGTCGGACTCAGAGGTGACAGGGTAGGTTCGGACTTGGTTTGGAGTAGGATTCT
This sequence comes from Chroogomphus rutilus, assembly GCA_003314275.1. Taxonomy (NCBI): domain Eukaryota; kingdom Fungi; phylum Basidiomycota; class Agaricomycetes; order Boletales; family Gomphidiaceae; genus Chroogomphus; species Chroogomphus rutilus. The sequence continues at coordinate 13,726 of QLPI01001702.1, forward strand.
TTGTAACACCCTTCATCAGATGTCCGGGATATAACAGGTGTTTATCTCTGGAACCTGGAACATTCATGAGGTGAAGGGCGGTGGCAAAAGATTGAGATGGTTCCAGAGGCAGAAGGCTGGTGTTATACTTGATGTGATAAGGGCTGTTCAACTAGGCGCTGAAGCACAGCACTGTGCCAACATCTGGGGGCAGTGCAGGTTGAATGGTCCAACTTCAAACATATTTCCTGTAGGTAAGCTGTCATTGTTAAACTCCAAAGCTTATATGTGCCACAGCAACATTCATTGAGTAGGGCTCAGATGTTGAGATCTGGTCAGATGAAATGTTATTTATTTCTATATTTACTAGGCTTGGCTCACCATTTATCATATAAGACTCGTGGTCTATGAAACATGTATTTTAAATGAGATATTTGGGAAACAACATGAATTTCAGCACCATTCATTACCTGACACCAGGGGTATGACAAGCCTGTAGAAAGTGAATTAGGAGAGAGTTTAGAAAAGCATAAACACAAAGAATGAAACACTGGACTGATACTGGTGTTAGGGATTGCTTACTAGTCATAGCACCATGGTACTGAACAGGCCTGGAACAACAAGACTATACCAAGGGGCCAGCACTATGGGTTAGATAAAGGGATAAATCTTAATTGAGCAGTTATATGATATAACTTGAGAGAAACCCATGTTGATGATATCTAATTTTGTGTGCTGGAGTACATGCCCTGAAGATCTGGAAGCTCGAAACAATTCTTCATGAATCTAGAGTGATTTTTGTAAGAAAAAATTCAAATCATGAAACAACATAGGGTGTCCATCAATATTGTTGAATGAATGAGATCGATATTACCGCCTCACCACCACTTGACCTTTGTGTTTGAATCTTTGGAAAGTGCACCGACTATGAGGTTCTATATAATGCCAGAGACTAAATATCTGCTGCATAATTACATGGATACACTATCAAAAACATATTATGTACTACTTGTTTTTTTACATAATTAGCACTCAGTGTGACATGAACATTGCTCTGTCACTGGTGCTTACATCTCACCCTTCTTTCATCAAAGCTCAGATGTAAGCCCCCCTTTTATCCTTTCATATATTCTAGATGACTCGTGTTCAGGTAGAATAGTTGCATTAATATCTTCTTCAAAGGTGAGATATATGCCTCGTACCTGAGCCCAAATCCCACCCTCTGTCAGGCCAGCCTTGCAGGAAACATCACGCATCCCCTCAACCTTACTAAAGTCAAACTAAACGAGCCCTAATACAATGGAAGTTTTCGTCCCTCCTAAGGGATCTCTGTCAACTTCATGTTCCTGATGACCTATCCCTGTGTCACTTTTATGAGCATGATGAGAATAGCAAAATTCTCGATATGGTTGAGTATTCGAAATGTTGAGGTTCTGCAGAAGACTCGCAAGTTTGGCCAACTTAGGATGTGATCTTGATATTGATGTGTGGCAGCATATGCCAGCATGTTCTGTCCACCAGGGAATATAGGAGGTGTGGGTAGTATTTGAGATACTCAGTTTTAGAGAGGACCCCTGGCATATATGTTTTGACGTTGGATGTTCTGCTAATTTCTGGGTCTGTTTAAGAGGTGGTTGGTTAAGTGCTTTCTGGATTGCCTAATGGATGGGTGCACACTGCCTTCCATCAGGTGGATTGTGCTAATAGTAACATGGATGTGTTTGTAGCTTGTAGACTCTCTGTTATGGCCCATACTGCCAATAAATCCACATTAATCCCCACAACCACCTGCACCATTTCTAGGACCTTTCTGACCACTCAAAGCCTGAACAACTGCTTTCCAAAATTCCAATGTATCAATCTGAGGCTCTGTGTTCCCGAACCTCTGAAGATTCTGAAGCCAAGGTTCCGCTTCTTTGATAAACAATACGCAGGATCATTGTGTACCTCACTCCCTTGTTTTTCATTCTGTATTGCCCCTTGTACTCTCGTCCCCCCCTTGTCTTTACTTGGCACAAGATAGTACAAGGATAGATACATGTATATAAGACACTAGTCAACTGGACTATTTGCCAGTATGAATATCAACTTAATTCTGTGTCATAGTTTCCAATTCAGTTCCAGTAAACTCTCTGACTTTCCAAAATTAGGGACAGACGATCGAGGAGGGCACAACACATAAGTTGAAGCCAAGTCCCTGCGACTGTCAAGTCCACGTACCGAGACCCATCCGCCGGCAGTGCCGACCGAGCAAACATCCCATATCCACGACCAAGTGCCCGCGTTGCCTGCATAACACTTGGTGCGCCGGTCCCGGCCCGGCACATTCGCCATCTGCACTCCTCGGTTCGTTTCACCTCGGGACTCCCCGTCCTTGTATTATCCTCGGACGCGACCCCATTGTTTTATATTCGGCCACTCCCTATTGTTCCATTTCAAGTCACGATCCTATTATATTGTCTTTTATTGTTCTATCCCCGTTTTGCATTCCTTGTTCTAATTTTGTTCATTGTGGACAACAACCACATTGCTCTGCATACCTTGTTGTCCCACATTCCTTATTCCACATGTCGCTTCTTAACCTATATAAGTAGGACATGGATGTACATACTTCTTCATTCTGGGTATCGACTAGGCTTAGGCCCTTCTACCTTCTTCTCTTCTATTAAGTCCTTGACTCAGGCCAGCATCTCCAGCATCCCCCTGAGTATCTGTCTGTTGCAAATACAGTGGCACGCACGGCAAGTAGGGCGCAACGCACGAGTACGTTGAAGCCAACGCCACTACTCTTGGCCTGCAGGACTTGGCCATAGTCCGCCCGACCTTTCGACAACACCCCTCGGCAGTACCGAAGTCCGTCAGTATCCGGCGCTTGACAGTATACCCAGAATCACACTACTTTCCGTGCACTCACGGTTTACAAATATGGTCTTTCAAGACACCCTTTTAATCACCTTTCATTCTTCTTGTTCAGAACCGGGTCTCCCGGTGGCCTTTCTAACTGTTTTGAATCAGGAACTGTTCATAGCTTCACCAGATCGTCTTCCTCCTAGGAGGTTGTCCAACAAGACAGATCTACACCACCACAATTCCAACCCAATACCAGTATAGATAGGCAGACCACCCAGTTCAGAAGAACTTCAGTTTTTTCCAGCCGACTGGAGGCAACGCCCCACCCTCGGCAATCTGTCCGGCATGCCTGATCAATCAGCATCAGCTTACAGACCATTTGAAAATTTGTTTACGATTACGACCTTTTTCCGTCCGGACAATCAGTCCACCCATCCGTCCGTCGTGTACTAGATCCATCGGTCAGCAATATTCGGGCACAACTCGCTCACCCACTATAATCCGTTGATTAACAGGGTATTGAGGAGTATTATAATCCGTCAAGCTACTAATGTTTTTAGGTGCATCCCGATGGCCTTGG
>QLPI01001703.1:0-14778 GCA_003314275.1 Chroogomphus rutilus
GAGTTTGAAATGGGACCTCGGAGTTGGATCGGATTTTAGAAAGGGTCGTCCCCTGACAGCTACTGGTGAAGATGCCGATGAAGAAGAGGCCCAAGGTTTGGATACGCTCATGAATGTAATGGAATTTCTAACAATGGTAGTATTACAGGTAACCTTGAGGAGGAAGTTGAGCCAAACTGTTATGATGATGAGAAAGGATGTTATCGTAATTATATTAATCTCCCAATGGTGAGACAATTGGCAAGGTTTGGATTGGGGTTGGCTTCAACGTAATTGTGTTGTGCCCACTTAGACCACACGGTCCCCAAATTTCGTAAAAGCAAAGTAGACGGAAGCGAACGGAGGACCTTAGTCAAAATCAAGATTGATTTTCTGACCGAAGACTGAACTAATAGTACAAGATCTTTTATACTACTTTCTAATCTATTAGGAGTCGAATAGATTCCTATAATAGAATGAGAAAGCCGAGGAACATGAAAAGCGAGAAACAGAAATACTACGTCCCAATAATGATCCCCTCCATGACATTGTTGAGTGACGTGTCACTCAGATTCCCAACAAAGTTACCCTAAGGACGTAATAGCAGATCGGATATAAAGGAGTGAATGGAATTGCGAACAGATGAAAATGAAATGAAACATAATGAAAGATATTAAATGTAAATGAGGACAGAATGGAAAAGCGAGCATGTGGAATGTGACGTAAATGAGTGGAGTGATTTGACAGGAGCATGTGATGCCAAGACGGATACACGAGGTGCATATAGTCCATGGGCTGAGGGCGTTATGTTGAACAGCAAGTGAGAGTGGAGTTGGGCTGAGTGGGCTGAATTGAATAGTTGGCTTGCCAGTGTACGGTTCCTGACAGTATCCCCCCCTTATGGCTGAGTCCCACGAGGCCGCAGAAATGAAGTTCTAGAATGGTGGCCCTGTTGGAGTTTGGAAGTGCGAGTGCATATAAGAGAAGTCATAAGGGAGTTTGGGGGGTAACCATCGTTGACATCGCCAATGGAAGGATACTACGTCAACCCTGCCTACGTCCAAAAACTCATGGGTTCTAACCCCTCGCCAATCGCCACCTATCTCTGAGGTGAAACTCATCTGCCCATCACTGTCCCATCCCCCTCATTGTCAACTATCACGCGCAGCCAGGCGCTTCTCGAGCAGGATCATATTGATGTGCGGGAGCCCTGGATAGAAGGAGCGAATTCAAAAAGTGCAAAGGTGAGTAAAGTGTTGTCTCGGAAATGATGTTGACTGATTTTTTTTTTTTTGCAGTACGCCCATCTCCAGATGAGGTATGATGAGGGCAATGTGAACAGCATGTTCTATCAAAATGCAAGGTTGGGTGAGCAAGATGATTGTACACCCTGGTCTTGCGGTTTTGTCGTCAAGAAACCTTGCAATCACTGCAAAAAGCAGGACAACACGTGTCTGAGGAAGTGGGATTTGGATTTGGATTTGTGTAAAAGGCAACAAATTCCCACAGTGATGTGTTCTTTCAACTGGGCCAAAAGGCCACTATGCCAGGTTATCTGGCATTAGTCTGTGGGCACTATTTAAACAGCAACTTGTTACATGTATTCACCAACCATTGCAATGGTATGTAACAATTTGGGTGCGTGCGTATGGTGTAGTGAGAGCGGCGTTGGTTGTAGTGTAAATGAGAGAGGTCATGGTACGAGTAAGAGGAAGGGTAAGGGAAAAGTTAGGGAGCAGAATCCCAAGGATGAGGGAAGTCCGAGGTCGGAAAAGTGAGCAAGGGAAGGTATGCCAGAGGATGAAGATGATGGTGCAGGTCCCTTGAAAAGGCTGAGGTTGGAAACCAGAGCACGTACCCCTCTCTTCCTTCCTGACTCCCACTCTTCACCGCCTCCTCCACCGCCCAACCCTCCTCAGGACTTGTCCCCTCCACCTGACTTGGCACAGACACCACAGATCACTGTGTCGTCAGCATCGCCAATCCCTCCACCACCTCCACCAACCCCTCTACTGCCTCCTGCGCCAACTTCTCCACCGCCTCCACCACCTCTACCACCGGCTCCTGAGGTCATGTTACCTCCCAGAGCCGTGCCCTCTGTGCCTTCACCGGTCATTGCATTGACTGCTGCCCTTCTGGAGTTACAACGGTCAGTTGAAGAGCATCGCAAGGAGCTGTTGGAACATAAGTTCCAAGTGTCGGAGAGCCGTATGACAAATGAGAACTTGCGAGGCGAGGTTGTTCAATTGCAAGGTGAGGTGAGGGAGTTGCGGATGACTTTGCAGAATCAGAGGTTGCAGAGTAAGGAGTTGTCAGAGCCACCTAGGGTGCATGGGACTTGGGAAAATTGGTTGGAGCCTGGAAATCCAAGGAGTGCATTTGATGACTTGGATGAAGATGGGGAAGTAGAATCAGGCTTGTAGGATAGGTGTTATGGCCCATGCAGTCAAACAAACCCACATTGAACCCCACAACCACCTGCACCATTTCCGGGACCTTTCCGATTGACCAAAGCCTGAATAACCGATTCCCAGATGTCCGACATACATTCCGAGGTTCCGCAATTCCGAACCTCTGAAGACTCCGAAGTTAAGGTTCCGTTACCTTGATAACCAATGTGCAGGACCATTGCATACCTCACTCCCTTGTTCTCTCCTTTATATTGACCCCTTGTACTCTCTTTTTCCTTGTTTTATGACCAGCAAAGATAGTACAAGGATAGTCGCATGTATATAGTCTCCCAGTTGACTAGACTGTTTGCTAGTACGAATATCAATTTAGTCTTCCACCAGTTTCCGATTTGTTTCCGGTAAACTCCCGTCCCCTTTCCAAAATTAGGGACAGACGATCGAGGAGGGCGCAACATATAAGTTGAAGCCAAGTCCCTTTGATCTCGAACACCTCAGTGACCGGATTGAACCATTCCGCGACCAACCCTAAGTTCCCGGTGCCTCCGTCCCCATCCGTAATCCGTCCGACTCCCGTCTTCGGTCCTCGGCCCCGTTACGGACCTTCACGCTAACCCGGATAGCTCTTTCGGAAGTACTAGCTAAGCGCCTGACACGTGGACTTAACAATAGGAAGTGACTTAATTGTATATTTTTTTTGACTTGAATGTGAATTGAGGGTTTGGAAATAGAGTTGAATTGGAATAGGGAATGATAAGGTGGAAACTGAGGATTGAACTTGAAAAAGGAAGGAAGAAGCTGAATTGCGAGTTGGAATGAGTGAATCGAAATTGAGGATTTTTTTTTTGAACTTGAAGACAGAGAGAATGGAACTGAAATGCAAGAGTGATAATTAATGGAATGAGTGAGAGTAAATGGAAGAGAAATTGTGAGGTGCTTATGGAATGGGTAATGGTCCAGGTTTATCTGGATACGACTTGTGAAAGTCTTGAATGAGTTCTGAAGCAGGGTGTCAGCCCAAGTGTCAAGTACATGTACATGGTTGAGTTCTGTTGCAAGGAGCCATGAAGTTTCTTCGTCTGTGCCCTCATAACCTGCCCACCACACTAAGTACAACAGCCTACATGCCGTACATCTATTGCCAATTTTCGAGTCTAGGATCTCAGATATCTCGAATTCGGGTTCGCCGTCAATTATGACTGGGGGTGGAGGAGGTTGAATGGGATTAGGAATGGGATTAGGAGTGGCTGGCTCAAGCATTGAAATGTAGAATACAGGATGTACTGGATTCATGTAGCCTGGGAGTTTCAGAGTAACAGAGTGAGTACCGGGACGTGCAATGATTTCAAATGGACCCAAAAACTTCTCAGCTAGCTTTTTTGCAGGATGGGTTAGTCCTGAGAAATTTGGCTTTGATAAATGCAAGACTGCCAATGGCGAAGTCTGGAGATGGAAGTCGTTTGGCGTCAGCTGAGGATTGGTACATTTGTTGAGCATCGAGGATGTTGGTTCAAAGTTGCTGGTGCAACTTGTCCAGGTCGACAATGAAGTCTTGCGCTCGTGATGAAGCGAGGTCACGTTCAGGATGAATGGTGAGATTGGGATGATAGCCTTTGTTGGCAAAGAAAGGTGAGATTCCAGTGGTGGCACTGGGAGCATTGTTATAGGCAAACTCTGCAAGGGGTAATAGTGGGGCCCAGTTGTCTTGTTGATAGTTGCAATAGACGCGGAGGTACTGTTCTAATGTCTGATTAGTACACTCGGTCTGGCCATCGCCTTCTGGGTGATAGCCTGAGGTGAAATGCAACTTCATGTCAAGGGCCTTCCCGAGAGAACGCCAGAAGTGGGACACGAATTCTGAGCCTCTATCTGAAGTGATGTGAGAAGGGATGCTATGTTTGGAGAATACGTGAAGTACGAAGAGTTCTGTGAGCTGAGAGGAAGTGATGGTAACGGAAGTAGGAATGAAGATAGACTGTTTGGTGAAGTGGTCAACTATGACTAGGATGGCCGTGAATCCTGAGGACACAGGGAGCTGCTCAATGAAGTCCATGGATATTGAGTTCCAGGGATTGTCTGGCACTGGAAGCTGTTTGAGTAATCCATATGGCTTGTGACATTGCGATTTATTCTGCATATACATTGTGCAGGACTTGCAGTAGTCTTTAACAAATGAGCGCATGCCAGGCCAATTGTAGTCGCATCTGACGAGGTCTATGGTTTTTGTCAAGCCCCCGATTCCAAGCTCCGGTTCACTCGGTAGTACTGACCGAACAACCCTTGCCTTTTAGTCTCACACACCAGTGACAAGTCATCCCTCGCCAGTACATGGTCTTGGTCCGGTACATTTGGCTCATCAATGGTTCACTTTCCTCATCCTGTCTCCTCTATCCTTTGTCATTCCTTCATTCCCCTTCTTTCCCTGTCCTTCCCCTTGCCTGTTTACCCTCAGGATATTCACTCTTTGTTGCCACTCGGCAGTGGCCCTATTGTTTTATGTTTTGGCCACTCCCATTGTTCTATTCTCACTCACTCTTTTGTCCTCGGCCATACTTTATTGTTCTATTATCATCCACATTCCTTGTTCTATTCTTGTTCATTGTGGACAATACTTCCACATGAATCTTCATACCTTATTGTTCTCCATTCCTTGTGCCACTCTGTTCCACATCTCACTTATTAGCCTATATAAGTAGCCAATGTATGTAGATGGTTCTTCGTTCTGGAAATCAACTAGGTTTACGCCTTCTTGTCCTCCCCTCTCCTGTCCCAAGTCCTTTACCTGGGCCGACACTCTCGGCACCCTCCCAGGTATCCCTCTGTCCTAAATCGGTGGCATGCATGGGAAGTAGGGCGCAACACACGAGCACGTTGAAGCCATGCCACTATTCCCGTCTTGCAGGACTTGGCCACTCCTCGGCATTCCCAGAGCCTGACAGTTTTGTTAATTCCAAAGTGTCCAGAAAGAATATGATCATGCTTATGTTGTAACACATGTAAGTGTAAGTCTTGGGCCTCAGGAACGTAGATTCAATCGTCGAATAGTAACAGACCATTGGAATTAGTCTGCCACTTTGGGTTGTCGTTGTTCGCAAGATGTTTCTGGGCTAAGGAGTTGGAGGGAAGATGATGTCTGATGTCATTCAGGATACGCTCGGTGTCCATAAGAGTCAAGGCCCTCAGTACTGGTTCGACAAGGCTCGTGGCTTGAAGGGACGTGGTCAACTGATGTTGAGAGAAGATGGGTCGAAGGTTCTGGGGATTAATGGTGGCATAGCCGCACATCCCCTCCTTAAGATAGACATCCCACTGTCTCATGAGCGAATCAGGCTTAGTGCCCAAACGACCTGGTCTGAAACAGATGACAAGATTAAACTGAGAGAGGTATTCCGACCACCTAGCTTGATGTCTAGTCAACAACTTGGTTGTACAAAAGTATTCCAAGTTCTTATGATCGGTGATGACATTGACAGGGTCACCAGAACCTTCTAAGTAATGATGCCACTTTTGAAAAGCTTCGAAAATCGCGAGCAGTTCTTTGTCGTGAATATTGTAATTAAGTTCTGGAGAGGTGAAAGTTTGGGAATGAAAAGCGACAGGATGAAGCTCGCCATCTGGGGAGTGTTGGGAGGGTATAGCTGCTAAAGCGTAATCTGACGCATCTGTCTCCACAATCAAGGGCAAATCAGGAGTCCAATGAGTTAAGATGGGGGCAGATGTGAATGCCAGTTTCAGCTTATTAAATGCATCTCTACACTCCTCACTCCAGTTCCAAGCCAGACCTTTGCGAGTGAGTCGAGTAAGAGGAGTTGTAATAGAGGAATAGTTGAAAATGAATCTCTGATAGAAGTTCGCAAATCCAAGGAATGATTGAACATCTTTGACTTTACGCGGCTCGGGCCATTGAGTGATGCATTTGACTTTGTCTTCTGCCATTGTAAGACCCTCAGGTGAGAGGATATATCCGAGGTATTCGACAGACGTTTGGTGGAAGGAACATTTGTCTTCTCGAGCATACAAGTTGTGTTTGCATAATCATCGTAGAACTTCGTGAACGTGTTCGATATGCAAGGATTCATCGTTGGAATAGATGAGAATGTCGTCCAAATAGACTATGGTGCAGTTGTCTAAAAGGTCGTCAAAAATGTCGTTCATGAAGTGCTGAAATGTAGCAGGGGCATTAGAAAGTCCGAAAGGCATGACAAGCCACTCGAAGGATCCATAACATGTCCTAAAGGCTGTCTTCCATTTGTCCCCTTCTGCAATTCAAACGAGGTGATAGGCGTGTCTGAGGTTGATTTTAGTGTATATACGAGCTTTCTTTGGGGCATCTAAGAGGTCGGAAATAAGGGGAAGTGGATAACAGTCCTTCTTCGTGATTCTGTTTAGACTGCAAAAGTCTACACAGAGCCGCAGGGAGCCATCCTTCTTGCGTACGAATAGCACTGGTGCGCCATGTGACGAATGTGAGGGTCGAATGAAGCCCATGTTGAGATGTTCGTTGATGAAGTCTCATAGTGATTGGAGTTCAGATACTGAGAGGGAGTAAATGGGACCAAGAGGGGGTGAAGTGCCATCCTCAAGGTTGATCTTGAGATCATAGGGTCTGTGGGGAGCTAAAGAATTACCAAGCTGTTTACTAAAGACATTAGTGAAGTCATGATAGAATTCTGGAACATGCTGTTTAATGCTATCCAGGTTGTCTGAAGAGTCAACCATAGTGGAGCCTTGAGTGTATTTGTCGAGATCCACAAGGTTGAGTTGAAAGGCCTGCAAACCTTCTAGTTTGCAGGCACAAACAAATGCTTCTGCATTAACTAGGGCTATCCACGGAGCCTCCAACTTTGGAGATGGTAACGGATTGCTAGGAAGTGGGGTGCTGGACTGTGAAGCAGCGGTTGAGGCCTGAGGTGCTGGAATGGTGGTCGGTTTCGAAGACTTGAAGGTTATACTGCCCAATACCCAGTCAATCGATGGATTGTAGCAGGTGAGCCAGTTGAAGCCAAGTACTGTGGAGCAACTGCCATCCAATGTTGTCACATAGAAGGTGATGTTCTGAAGTTTGCTGGTCGGAAATTGGATCGGAATTGTCGTAATCTGAGTAATGACAGAGTTAGTAGAACCGTCAAATAATTTCAACGGAATAGCAGGAACTGAATTAGTAGGCAAAAAATATTTCTGCACAATTCGTGATTCAATAAAGCAGTCTGAAGAACCACAATCTAAGAGCGTAACAAGAGGAAGTTCAGAAATAAGAGAACAAGACAGATTAGGTATAAGTGAAGTTTTCGAAGTTTCAGAAGTAGAAGATACGTGAGAAATAGCAGAATTAGAAGAAAGGGCATTCAAGAACAGCATGTGAGAGAGGTCAACGCAATCCTCAGCTTGTGCATTTCTGAGGTTGCAGCTCATTTTTTCGACTCCGATGCCGTGTTTTCTTCAGCATTGGTGTCAGACGTGATTGCCTTAGTCGCGCGTGCTTTCATCTTTTTCTTATTGTTGGAGTTGTTGGATTTGTTGTTGTTAGAAGAAGAGGTCGATGAGGATTGGGAATTGGATTTGGGGCAGTCCTTGACCATGTGACCTTTTGAAGCACACAAGAGACAGAGCCCTGTGTCCATTCGCCTTTGATGTTTTTCAGGCAATAGCTTCCCATCTTTTCCAAGCTTGGACGCAATGTCATTAGCATTGTTGTTATTGTTGGAAGACTTATCATTGCCGTTCTTCTTCCCCCCCCTTCTTACTCTTCTTGTTGTTTGAGTTGTTGGAGTTGGAAGAAGACTGATGGTTGTTGTTGTTGTTGGAGTTGGATTTGGACAAGGACCCGTTCGGCTTTGAAGGATTTCCAAAGTTGTCAAACTCCTTGCGTTCTCAGTATCTGCTGTCGATCTCGAGAGAATATTGTCTGAGTTCAGCGAGAGTTTTGAAATGAGGGAAGTTAAGGAGGCTGTCCTTGATACGTCTGGCCAACCCCTTGTAAGCCGCATGTGCGAGGGTGGCGTCGTTCCACTGGGTACGAGTGGAGGCTCTGGTGAAGTCAATGAAGTATCGTGCCGCATGATGGTTGTCCTTCATAACTATCTTGCTGAGCTCAATTTCTGCTTGCGCAGTGCTGTTGAATGGGCCAAAGTTGGTCTCCAGCTCTTGACGAAAGTCCCTCCAGACCTTAAGCCAACTAGGCTCAGGCTGGATCTTGCCAAGAATTGCAGGTTCGAAGTACTGGAGTGTGGGGCTGGTGAGGTACAAGATGCCATATTGGACCTTTGACACATCCATCAAGAATGCAGATGGACGGTCTTGAAAGTTCAGGGCACATTGTAAAAAGAAGGTGCACAGCTTAGCTTGGTCTGTTCCATCGTAAACCTTGGGCTCCCGAACCTTGGCATGGTGGCCAGGGTTTGTAGAAGATCTAGCAGGTTGTTGCGCTAGTCGATCAATGAGAGCTTTGATGATTTTGTCCAAACTGGACAAGGAATGAAGGGTCAAGGAATTAAGGGTCGAGGAATTAAGGGTCGGATTAGGATTAGAAACATGAGTGGGGTTCGGATTTGAAACTTGAACAGGGTTTTGAATTGGTTCGTTGCCATTGTTGTCGTCGAGTGGGTTTTCTTTGTCATTGTCCTCAGGTTCAGGAGGAGTGTTCCCTCCTGATGGGCCAGCTTTGCGAATTGAAGGTTGTTCTGACAGCCATCGAAGTGAGGAAATCTCCTGCAACTGACTAGGGACTTCTACGATGAAAGGTAAACTACAAGTAGTAGAGCGGGTGTTCATAGGGAATGGCACGGGTCACCCACAGGTCAAATGTGGGTGACCTGCACCTGACCCATGGGAAACCCGAACCCGTCAACCCATGAATTTATTCCCACGGGTCGATGGGTGTCGGGTGCACGCCGCACCTGCACGCGCCGTACGCAGGCACGACGTACGACACAAACGCGCTGTACACAGGCGCGATGTACGACACAAACACGCCGTACGTGTGCGCGACGTATGACACGAACGCGCTGCACGCGTGCGTGTCATACATGTGAGCGTAAGGCATGTTGGTGTCAGCGTGTGCATATGGCGTGTCGGTGTCGGCGCGTGCACGTGGCACGTTGGTGTCGGTGCGTGCGCATATGGTGCGTTCGTGTCATACACGTGCACGTACGGCGCATTCGTGTCATACACGTGTGTGTATGGCGCGGTCATGTCGTACGTGTGCGGGTGCGGCACGTGCGTGTCATAGGCACGTACATAGTTGAGGCGGCGGGTTGGGCCGGGTCACAGGTGCTCTCAGCTGGACCCACACCCAAACCCAAGGGCACCTGACCCGGTGACCCATGCAGGTTACCCTAACCCGTGCTATTCCCTAGGTGTTCATGATAGTTGTGATATGTGAAGATGAAGTGCGATCAAGTGTGGTAGTCAGAAAATACTGTTATGATGATGAGAAAGGACATTATCCTAATTATATTAATCTCCCAATGGCGAGACAATTGGCGAGGTTCGGATTGGGGTTGGCTTCAACGTAATTGTGTTGCACCCACTTAGACTGCATGGTCCCCAAATTTCGTAAAAGCGAAGTAGACGGAAGCGAACAGAGGACCTTAGTCAAAATCAAGATTGATTTTCTGACCAAAGACTGAACTAATAGTACAAGATCTTTTATACTACTTTCTAATCTGTTAGGAGTCGAATAGATTCCTATAATAGAATGAGAAAGCCAAGGAACATGAAAAGCGAGAAACAGAAATACTACGTCCCAATAATGATCTCCTCCATGACATTGTTGAATGAGGTGTCACTCAGATTCCCAACGAAGTTACCCTAAGGACGTAATAGCAGATTGGATTTAAAGGAGTGAATGGAATTGCGAACAGATGAAAATGAAATGAAACATAATGAAAGATATTAAATGTAAATGAGGACCGAATGGAAAAGTGAGCATGTGGAATGTGATGTAAATGAGTGGAGTGATTTGACAGGAGCACGTGACGCCAAGACAGATACACGAGTAGGGAAATGCACAGGTCAGGCCAACCCGCACAGGTCACCAGGTCAGGTGTCCTTGGGTGTGGGTGCAGGTCAAGCCGCGAGCACCCGTGACCCGGGCCCAACCCAGGGCATCAACTCCGACACGAATGCAACTTATGCATACGTGCACGCGCCGACATGAATGCGACGGAAGCGTCGTACACGCACACGACACCAAAAATGCGACAAACGCGCCGTACGAGTCGTACATGCCATACGTGCTATATGCATCGTACGTGTCATACACGTCATACATGTCATACACGTCGTACATGTCATACACGTTGTACGCGCTGTATGCGTCGTATGCATCATACGCGTCGTACGTGCCGTACGCGCCATATGCATCGTATGCGTCGTACGTGCCGCATGCGCCATACGTGTCGTACGTGTCATACGCGTCGCACACACCATACACATCGTACGTGTCGTATGTGCCATACATGCTGCATGCGCCGTATGTGTCATACGTGCCGCACGCACCGTACATGTCGTACGTGCCGTACACGTCGTATGCACTGTATGTGCAGTACGCGCCGCACGCATGCAGGTGTGGTGTGCACCCGACACCCATTGACCCATGGGAAAAAACCCATGGGTTGACGGGTTCGGGTTTCCCATGGGTCGGGTGTGGGTCACCCACATTTGACCCATGGGTGACCCGTGCTGTTTCCTATACACGAGGTGCATATAGTCTGTGGGCTGAGGGCGTTATGTTGAATAGCGAGCGAGAGTGGAGTTGGGCTGAGTGGGCTGAATTGAATAGTGGGCTTGCCGGCGTACAGTTCCTGACACAAACCCAGCTTATGACGATAATGGCTTGTTAAGATTAGGGTATGTGATTTAGTCCAGACCAAACACTTACTCCGAGGGACATGAATAACCATCCACCATTGACAACACTTCTTCCATTGTTACCATTCATTTCCTTTGTTATTCCTTTTTCTATTGTCATTTCCTTTTAGACACAGTTATTTTCCTTATTGTCATTTCACACATATATAAGTAGTCTGTTAAGATTCCAGTCACTTCAGTGCTTCACGACGAACACTGAAGTGAGTATTAAATCTTCTATGAGATCTTACCATTCTGACTTACTCTTTGCAATAGTACTTTGTATTTAGGTAGAGACTTCTAAATAATTAGAGTGCTTTGCGACAAACACTGAATACTTTGTATTTAGCCTTTTAACAGGTTATGGGCCCTGCCCGCAACTAGAAAAAGAACAATATTGACATACCTTGACTACAATACACAAAGATGACGGACGAATTCAAGATCCTCAGATATGACGAATCAGAGTGTTTAGATGAGAACAGCTCCAACTGGACTTTTTGGAAAACGAGGATGATTGCTTACTTGAAAGGATCAAAGTTATGGCCATATGTGTCAGGAACCATACCTAAACCAATGACCAATGATGTAGACAAGATAGCCAAGTGGGAGGAAGTCAATGCACAAGCCCTCTCCACCATATTGATGAATATCACCTTAAATGTACAGGTAGGCCTAGACTGCTCTTCAGCAAAAGCTGTCTGGGATGGACTACTTGGGAAATATGCACAAACCGACCCTATTGCCCAGAATCTAGCCCAAACAAGATTGCGAGGAAAAAGATATATAGAAGGTGGTGCAGAAACCATACCCACTCATTTATCTGAACTCCAAAAGTTAAGAGAGGCATGTGGGGGACTTGGTATAAACATACCCGATCAGCAATTTGTCGGTATCATTACACTTTCAATGCCAACACCTTCTTGGGATCCAGTGATAGGAACTCTAGGGGGAGTAATAGATCCAAGGGTAGTAATCTCCCGTCTCAACACCGAGTGGAACAGGAGACAAGGACTCACATTGAAAGGCACTGACCCAAATGTTGTATTCCAGACTGGTGAGAAGTCAAACTTAAAATGCGATAACTGTAACAGAACGGGACATTTAAAAGCCAGATGTTGGGCAAAAGGAGGTGGACAAGAGGGTCAGTATCCTGAATGGTTCAAAGGAAAGAAAGACCCAAGAACTGCGAATACTGTCAAGACAGTCTCAGATACACACATTGTATGGGCATATGGATCCAATGGACAACCAGATGTATGGTACGCCGATTCAGCTGCTATGGTCCATGGCAGTCCAAATTGCAAAGATTTTACCTCCTACTACAAATACAACAAGAACCAATCTATAAAGACATTTGGAAATAACACAGTAGAAGGAGTAGGCGAAGGTGACATTGTAGCGGATGTTGAATATAGAGGAAGACTCACAAGGATCCGGCTCACTCAAGTCATGCACGTCCTGGGAGTGGATGGAAAGATCCTGTCACTAAAGGTCCTAGATCAAAAAGGGTTCGAAAGTCGTATCATGGGAGGCAGCATTTGCATTATAAAGAACAATGAGGTCTTTACCAAAGCTCCTTTAGGAGGAGAATTATACGAAGTTAAAATGAAAATCATACCTTCACAAGGAAGTATTATGATGGCGGTCAAAAGGGACACATCAGCCACTGATCTGTCTACCTGGCACCAATGGCTGGGTCACCTGGGTGACACAATACTTCTAAAAATGGTCAACTCTAACATTGTAAAAGGAATGGAAGTTACAGATGCACAGTTAAAAGGGATCTGCAAAGATTGCATAGTCGGGAAGATGGACGAAAAGCCCTTTGAAAACCACAAAGAATGGGATAATCGTCTGTTTGAGACACTACATGCTGACCTGATTGGTCCAATGAGCCCCTAAGCTAGGTGGACACACGCCAAATTCTGTCTTATAATCAACGACGACCATTCAGGGTTTGGTTTTGTGTTCAATGTAAAACATAAAGGAGAAGCCATTAAGGCCATCATCGACCTAGACAAAGCAATAGAGACAAAATTCCAGAAATGAGTACATACCTTGAAGACAGACAATGGCGGTGAATTTGTCAACAATGAGCTAAATAGGCATTGTCAAGAGAGAGGGATCTCCATTTGGCATGATTTATCTACTCCTTTCTCTATTACTTGTTATTGGACTCCGCTACTCTGCCAAACTATATGCATAGTTCTTAGGTAATTAGTTAAAGCTTAGTCTTGAGCTGGTCAATACACCGACAAGTATCATTGCTCATTTCCCTCTTCCGCTCTCCAGTATTGAAGCTCTTGTTGTTGCTGACATTAGCTCAAGACTATTATATCCCTATAACACCCTATCATGGATGTTGATCTCCTACAACAAATTCTCGCAGGCCTGCAGCAAAACAATGCAGACCTGACTGCAATGGTGAACAACCAGACACACCACCTTAACCAACACCTAGCATCACTACAAGCCCAAACACCCCAGCTGACATCTATAACCACCTCCTCTATCCCATCAGCTGGCAAAATCGCAAGACCAGAACCATTTGACAGCTCATCAGAGAAGATTAACATCTTCCTGCGCGAGCTCTACCTGAACTTTGAGGACGATGCATCTTATTTCAAAGTGGACCATATGCGAAAGATCCACTTTGCCTTGTCCTATATGAAAGTGAAGTTTGCAGCTCAGTGGGCAAGTCGTATCACAGGGGAACTGGAAGCAGGAACACGCAGCTACCAGAGTTGGGAGGAATTCCGTACTGAGCTGCTGATAACATTCCATGACCCAAACAAGAAAGAAATGGCTCAACAAAAGCTGGAGCAGCTGAGACAAGGAGGAAGGCCAGCAACAGAGTTCTTTGTGGAGTTTGAGGAACATAGGTCACAAGCGGGGTATAATGATGAAGGATATGTTGCCTTGCTCAAAAGGAACCTGTCCCCACAGGTGGTGGAGTGGATTTACACACTGGAGACCATTCCAACAACATATGACAAGTGGAAGTCATATGCCCTCTGTTTTGACAGCCAGTTGCGTGAATACCAAGCGACAAAAAGGGGGATTATAGGACCAAGGATATGGCAGGCTCCAAGGAATCCACAATCTACTCCAGCTCAGTTACTCACTCTCCTACCCACTTTGGGACCACAACCCATGGAGATTGATCACGCTCGAGGGAAGCCAGTGAGGGTGGTGACATGCTTCAACTGTAGAGAGCAAGGACACATAGCATGAAACTGTCCCAAACCTCGAGGTATACTGTTATAGCTCATGCCCTCAACAAACCCACACTAACCCCCACAATCACTCGTTTCCGAGACCTCCGACCGAAAGGACGAAACGGTTTCCGTAGATCCCGTCCCCATCACGCCCGTCCGAGACACCGCGTTTCCGTGACCGACCGAGACACCGTTCCTGAGTCCGCCCCCGACCGAGGACTCAATACTTTGATAACCGATGCGCAAGACTATCGCGTACCTCACTCCCTTGTTCCCTCTTTTATATTAACCCCTTGTACTACCTTTCTCCTTGTTTTATG
>QLPI01001707.1:0-12168 GCA_003314275.1 Chroogomphus rutilus
ATACAACCTCATATATGCCTTCACAAGCCATGTCATAGAGTCCATATATAAATTCCACGGGGTTTGATGATAGAGTGCGTGTGGCCCAACTCCTCAAACTCTCAAAATTTTCGCCTGGCATGTGATATACCTCGAACAGGATCCTGCAGGTGATTCTGCTCGCCTCAATAAGCTGCAATATTGAAGGGTCCCTGAAATAAAATGATCAATATTCGTTACACTGAATCTCTAACCATAGCTCACATAATATCTCTGCGCAAAGAGATGTCTCGCTCAAACTACGACACGATTAAAAATGGCGAAGAGTCTGGAAAAAACGGGGGACTTACGAGGGTTGTCTTCCGTTGAGAAGGAGAGCTATGATACGTTTTTACAAGAACTATTCGACCATCAGGCCGGTTTGCTTTATGCAGCTTGACTGTGACCGCAGCGATATCTGAGTTCAAGCGAGGATTCAGATAGACGTCATAGTGATTTATGGTCTCAAGAAGGTTAATATCATCACGTGTATATGTTCGTATCTGTAATTGGGCATCAGCATACTGTGTTTCTAAAAAAAATTCAATGTTACGTGCATCGGGATCATCTAAGGAACTCGAGGACATTGGTATTGGCTGACTATTCATACCTTCAAGGTGTATGTGCTATCAGAGGGGAATGACTGGCTGGAATAAAGATAATCTCACGTCCTATATTTATATTCACATTTCCCTTCGCATCTGAAACAAAGAATGTTTCAGTATTTTGTAAATGCCACATTGTTCAACAAGCCGGTTCACAGATTGGGCTCTCCTGCATATTGAATTTTATCAAAGGCGAAGATGTAGATTGTGCATCTGACATAATGGTAAGGTGTGCAAGGACAGAAATTCAGGGATACCAGATGGGGCATACCTGGTTGCATTTGACCGCTTGTTTTCTGGCTTTGAGGTTCGCTAATCCTGCTGCCGCTGCTCTGCGGCAGCCGTAATATGCGTTTGAAAATGTTCAAGATAGGACGAGAGCTGTGGTGTAAAAACATCCCGGCCAACATTAGGAGTATAGTAATAAGACTTATTAATGTTTCATGGAGGAATAAACGGTAAACGAACAAAGCACGTACCCAGCATTTGATTCATTAGCATTCGACCTTATATGGTTCCTCTGCATGATCGAGGGTGCGTTCGATGGCCCACTCATGAGCGTTGAGGCTTGAGTAGCGGTGGTAGGGATTATTTGGTTGGGAAGATAGTTCGAAGCAGCAGATATGGCAACCCCTTCGGTCACTGGGTCTCCGTGCCATACATCCAAGTCGTGTTCACCAACAGAGTTCAGATTAGAGGCCCCGAACCCCTCTGCAGTCTCACATATCCTATGCCTTATTCGTCCCTCCGCGTTGGATACTTCATTCTCTTCAGGTTGAGGTATACTCGAGATGTGGTGTTTATCTCCCAAATAAAGTGTGGAACTTGCAACATTCATGAGGTGAAGGGCGGTGGCGAAAGATTGAGGTGGTTCGAGAGGCAGAAGGCTGGTGTTATACACGAGGTGATAAGAGCTGTGCAACTTGGCGCTGAAGCACAGCGCTGTGCCAACATCTGGGGGCAGTGCAGGTTGAACGGTCCGACTTCAAACATATGTCCCATAGGAGGTAAGCTGTGGTTGTTAAACTTTAAAGCTACTACCTGCCAAAGCAACATTGAATGAGTATCTTTCAGTTGTCTAGATCGGATCAGATGAAATGTTATGTATTGCCATATTTACTAGGCTTGGCTCACCATAAGACTCGTGGTCCATAAAACATGCACTTTCAACGAGACATTTTGGAAACAACGTGAATTTCAGAAACGTCCGTTACCTGGCACCGGGGATGCAGTGTAACGAGGCTGTGGAAAGCAAATTATAAGAAAGTTTAGGAATAGCATGCACACAAAAATTGAAACGCTGGACTGATACTGGTGTTAGGGATTGCTTTCTAGTCATACATCCATGGTAATGAACAGGTCTGGAACCACGAGACGATATCAAGGGGCCAGCGCGATGCGTGAGATAAAGGGAGAAATTTTAACGAAGCAGTGATGTGATATAACTTGTGAGAGAAACCCATTTAGGTAATATCTAGTTTTGTGTGAGGGACCGCACGCCCAGAAGATCTGGAAGCTCAAAAAAATGCTTCACGAATCTAGAATGATTTTTGTGAGAAAAATTTCAAATCATGAAATAACATACGATGTCCACCAATATTCTTGAATGAACCAGATCGATATTACCGCCTCACCGCCGCTTGACTTTTGTGTTCGAATCTTTGGACAGTGCAACGACCATGAGCTTCTAGATAATACCAGAGACTAAATCTATGGTGCATACTATATGGATACATTGTCAAAAAGATATTATGCACTTCTTGTTGGTCGAAGATAGAATAAAAGTTATTATATTATTCTTTCTGGATTGGAATCGTCGCTATATATATACTAAACTAAATATTCCTCAATTACTAATATCGAGGTTGCGGTTTATCGGAAGTGTGAGTAATCCAAGATAAGAATCTTCTCGACCGTTCGGTCATAGTCTATCCGGCACAGCCAACTCCCTCTATTGCACCGAAGTGCTGTGCTATTTATCTAACTCTCAACACTCCCCCTCACTTCGGTGAATCCCAACTTGTTTCGAAGATACTTATGTTGATGCCCTTCAAGTCCTTTTGTCATTAAGTCTGCTGGATTCTCCTTTGACCTGACATATGTAAGTGAAGCCTCGTTAGAAGCCACTTTTTCCCGAATGAAATGGTAGGCGACGTTGATATGTTTCGTTCGTGCGTGGTAAGTGGCATCATGTGAAAGTGTGATAGCTCCTAGGTTATCAGATTGAATGGACGTGGGATGAGATTGATCGAGTCCGAGTTCTTGGAGTGCTCGTCTGAGCCAAACGAGTTCTTTCGTTCCTTCAGTAAGGGCAATGTATTCGGCCTCTGTAGTAGACAATGACACCGTTGCCTGTTTTTTTGAGCTCCATGCAATAGATCCTCCACCTAGCATTGCAACACATACACCAATCGACCTAGCATCTCCCTGATTAGCATAGTCAGCATCAACAAATAGTTGTAGCTCCAGCCCGGTTTCTTTTCTAAACATAATTCCACCATCCCGTGTGCCTTTAAGGTAACGCAATACGTGCTTGATTGCAGTCCAGTGTTCTGGGCCAAAGGAATTTGTGAACTGGCTTAAGTGTTGAACCGCAAAACCTATATCGGGCCTGGTTCCTAGGGCTGCATACATAAGTGACCCTATTGCCTTGGCGTATGGAGCATCGATCTTGGGTTCATTTGTAGATGTGATCGGGACATCAAGTTTGACCGATGTGTTGAGTGGGGTAGATACTGGATTGGCGTCTTGCATTTGGAATCGGGCAAGTATTACGTCGATGTATGGTCCTTGTGAAATCTTTAGTGTTCCTTCCTTGCGGTTCCTCTCCACTCTTAATCCCAAAATTTTCTTCATCTCACCCAAGTCCGTCATTGGAAATTTCCCCTTCAACTCCCCCTTAATCCTTGTCATCCCTTTGACCGAGTTTGCAAAGAGTCCCAAATCATCAACGTAGACCGAAATAACTTCAATGGTTGATTCATTTTTCCTGATATAGACACATTCATCCGCTGAGCTTTGAATGTAACCAAGACTGAGAAGTGTGTTACGGAGCCGTTGGTGCCAAGCACGACCTGCTTGTTTGAGTCCATAGAGTGCCTTGTGTAATTTTAGAACTCGTCCTGATCCATCATTGAATCCTTCTGGCTGCTGCATGTAGATCTCTTCTTCTAAGTTTGAATTGAGGTATGCTCCTTTTACATCCATCATTTCAATCTCCCAGTCAAGAGAGTTTGCGATGGCCAATAGGAGATGTAGTGAGTCAAACTTTACAACAGGTGATGTGATATCATAATAATCCATACCCGGTTGTTGCATGAATCCTTGTGCTACCACACGGGCTTTTCCTTTTTCAAATTCTCCATCTGGTTTTGTTTTAATAGCAAACACCCAGCGGCATCCAATAATGTTCCTGTTTGGGGGTAATTGTACCAGTTCCCAGGTGCCAATTTCATGGTGCTGGTCTATTTCGGTACGCATGGCTTCTTCCCAAATTGGTGCATCTAATCGGGAGGTTGCTTCTTTGTAGGAGTTTAGTTCTGTAATCAGCTCATGGCTGATAAATGCCTGGTCGGTTGGATTGTTAAGTTCCCGGTAATTAGGTCGGTTGGTTATTCTGGTGCTACGGCGAATTTCAGGGATAGGCATTTCTCTGACCGATGGGTTTACTGATGTTTGTGGGGTTGTTATTTCTTCATTTGTCCTTGTCATTCCTCTATCTATTCCTTCTTGCTGTTGCTCGCTTGTCACAGTCTCCCCCTCAAGCACAGCCTCTTCATCTCCATCTGGGATCGGGTGTAACGTAGTGTCCATAATATCAAATGTGATATTCCTAGAGATTTGAACATGTTTGGTTTTCTTGTTATAGTACCGCCAAGCCTTGGCATGATCTGCAATTCCAACAAAGATATGCTCTTCTGCTTTGGGGTCAAGTTTTGCTCGGCGTTGGTCTGGCACCATTACCCAGCACTTTGTTCCAAATTCTTCTAATCGTGATACGTCTGGTTTTTTATTGAAAAAAACTTGGTATGGTGTTGTCTCTATACCAAGTGCCTGGGTCGGTGATCTGTTCTTGATATAGCAAGCATATGCTACTGCTTCGGGCCACAGGGTTCTTGGTAAGTTCTTGGCAAAGAGCATTGCACGTGCATGTTTGAGGAGTGTACGGTTTAGTCGTTCCGCAATACCATTTTGGGCAGGTGAATATGGGGCAGTGGATTCCATAATGATACCATGTTTGGCACAAAAGTCTTTGAAAGGCCTGTTAATGTATTCTCTGCCATTGTCAGAGCGGAATCGCTTTATTTTGTTACCACTCTGAGTCTCAATGAAACTCTTGAATTCTTCGAAGTGTTTCAAGGCCTCGTCTTTCATGTTTTCAAAATAGAGTACCGAATATCTGGATTTGGCATCTGTGAAAGAATAAAAATATCTTTCACGGGATGGGCCTTCGATCTGTGCTAGGGAAATGCACGGGTCAGGCCAACCCGCACGGGTCACCGGGTCGTGTGTCCTTGGGTGTGGGTGCGGGTCAAGCTGCGAGCACCCGTGACCCAGGCCCAACCCGGGGCGTCAACTCCGACACGAACGCGACGAACGTGTACGTGCACGCGCCGACACGAACGCGACGCCCCGAACACGACGAATGCGCCATACGCGCACACGACGCCATGAACGCGACGTACACGACGTACGCGCACGCGCCGCGACGTACGCAACACCCGTTACGTGCACGCGCTGCCACATACGCAACATACGCGACGTATGCGCACGCGCCATGACGAACGCGACGTACACGACGTATGCGCACGTGCCGTGACGAACGCAACGTATGCGCCGCCACGTACGCGACGTATGCGCATGCGCTGTGACGAACGCGACGTACGCGCCGCCGCGTACGCGACGTATGCGCATGCGCCATGACGAACGCGACGTACGTGCCGCCGTGTACGCACCACCACGTACGCGACGTATTGCGTGCGGGTGTGGCGCGCACCCGAGACCCGTCGACCTGTGGGAAAAAACCCATGGGTTGACGGGTTCGGGTTTCCCATGGGTCGGGTGCGGGTCACCCACATTTGACCCGTGGGTGACCCGTGCCATTCCCTAATCTGTGCTGGTCCCCAAATATCGGATACAATCAGATCGCCAATCTGCTCTACCCTCTCCTTGGCTTGCTTTGGGAATGGGTCCACATGTCGTTTTCCTTGAATGCAGGCTGTGCATTGACTTGGTTCCTGTGATTCATCGATGTCTAAACCAGTTACCAGATTATTGGTTTTAATGGTTTTGATTGACCAGATATTCACGTGTCCAAGGATGCGGTGCCATTTATCCCAGGTCCGTGCTCTGGTTACTGCAACAAAGTCTCCTCTTTCCTGACTTTCTGGCTTCTGTTTGCATTGCATTTGGTACATCCGCCCAATTTTTCTTCCAACTCCAAATGTAATACCGGTCTTGGATTTGAATTCAACACCTGTGGCCGTGAAAAGTGCTGAGTGCCCTCGATCCGTGAGATGCCCTATACTGATTAGATTATTTGGTGCATTAGGTGCATATTTCACGTCATGTAATTTGACCATATGGGTGGTATTTCCAACTTTGAATTCGACATTGATGATTCCACGCCCATGGGTCTGGAGTACAGCACCTGGTGTGATTCCTTCAATCGTTGATGGGTCCTCCAAGTAAGTTGAGAAATCATTTCTGTTTCGGCTAATGTGTGTTGTTGCAGCAGAATCTGCAAGCCAATCAGAGGCTGAGATCGAGATTAGGGCCATGTTGTTATCGTTCGATATAAACACAAATCCAGTGTCCTCAGCCTGTTTGACTGAGTCTGTAGTGGCTGATTTGAACCACTTCGGTGCTTGTCCTTCCTTGCCACCACCCTTGGCCCAGCAATCTCTTATATAGTGCCCTTTCTTTCCACAGTTATGGCACTTCCCTCGTGTGGCACCTGAGTTGCCTGACTGTGCCTTCAATGCCGTTTGCCGAGCCGACCCTTCATGCCGTGCCCTATCTTCATCCAGGATCCTGGCTATTAGGACATCCGATGAGATTGCAACTCCACCAGCATTCACTGCCGTGATGAATGTGGACCAAGAATCTGGAAGCGAGGTGAGTAATGTGTTTGCTAGGTCGGTATCTGTGACTAATTCTCCTCGAGCATTTAGTTCTTGTTTGAGTCCTCGGAGTTTTCGAATATGCTCCTCCATATTGGCTCCATCCTCAGCAAAAGTTTGGAAGAAGTTGCGACGGAGGTTGACTATTCCAACCGCTCCTTTTGACTCGAATATCCCCTGTAATCTGACCCAAATTGAGTTACTTGTCATATTTGGATCAATGTAAACCAGGTGTTCATCAGAGATACGCAAACATATTTCTTTCCTCGCCTTCTTGTCCTTCCTTTTCCAATCTGCGATCGCCTGCCTCTATGTTGCCGTTACATTCCTTGGATCCGCTGGTTTGGGTTCCATTTCCGTACCAATGGTGATCTCCCAGAGGTCTTGGTCGTCCAAGATCCATTCAAGGCGACGACGCCACACGGCATAGTTATCCCCGTTCAGTGGGTCGATCTTGTGCGAGTTATTGGTACTGGCAATAGACATTGTTGGTCGATTGTTACAGATGGAAATTCAATTTTTTGAGTATAGCAGTTTGTCTTTTTTTGGAATATTTAGTTATGGCCGGGGCCCATAACCTGTTGGTCGAAGATAAAATAAAAGTTATTATATTATTCTTTCTGGATTGGAATCGTCGCTATATATACTAAACTAAATATTCCTCAATTACTAATA
Source organism: Chroogomphus rutilus (assembly GCA_003314275.1). Classification (NCBI taxonomy): domain Eukaryota; kingdom Fungi; phylum Basidiomycota; class Agaricomycetes; order Boletales; family Gomphidiaceae; genus Chroogomphus; species Chroogomphus rutilus. The sequence continues at coordinate 7,421 of QLPI01001707.1, forward strand.
TCGAGGTTGCGGTTTATCGGAAGTGTGAGTAATCCAAGATAAGAATCTTCTCGACTGTTCGGTCATAGTCTATCCGGCACAGCCAACTCCCTCTATTGCACCGAAGTGCTGTGCTACTTATCTAACTCTCAACATATTATAGGAATCTCAGAAAGATGCTGCTTCTCAGAGCAACCTGAGGATGTCATATCCCTCAACACTGAGCCTGAAGACCTTGTCCCTGGTAGGACCAGACGATTTGGGACTCCCCCAGCTTGCGGACCTCCTGGAGATGATCCCCCAATCGTTGATAACAACAGTGATGCCATCAAGTTCAAATTGTAACCCACATAGCCGCCGGTGCGTTTCCCTCGTCGTATTAATTGAGGGCCATCATCCAGGAACTCAAGCTCTCCGTTATCATTTATGTAACGTTGAGTCAAGGACCATCATATAAATAACCACCAATTTCCAATACTTACCAAACGTTGTAGAAGAAGACTCGGAAGCACAGGCCCGAGCCAGTTGGTTGCACTGATTTAATACTAGGCGTAATGCCTGGGAAAAAGTTGGAGTCAAGTTTCAAGCCATCGATATACGTCGCTCAGTTGAGGGCGTAGAATTGACTCATGTCCAGTATCATCGTGGAGCAGCACAGAGTCAAGCAACACAGGAGAACGACTCCTCTTCCGAAGCTGCAGCTTGCCGTGCTCCTGTATATTCAATTAGCCAAACCGATAACGTTAACAGTGATCTTGCCAGTTATCGGTCAGGTTAGCACCCCAGTTCTGTTGCAAGAGAAGGATGATACCCAACACTGTGCATAGCTTATCGAAGAGACTGGGATTACTGGCGGGGATGTTTCTAAAGTAGGGTATTATGCAGGTCTTGCAGTATGCATCATCATCTAGCATCACGATTCACGTATCTCACGAGATTGAAAACCTAACCCACTTAGGAATTCTTCTACTTCATCACCGAATCTCTCATGATTCTGCAATGGGGTCGTCTTTCAGACAGAATTGGCCGTAGACCTGTGCTACTTACCGGTATGTTTGGACTCGGCCTCTCTATGCTGTGCCTTGGTCTCTCGCGGACATTTTGGTCTGTTGTCGCGAGCCGGGTGCTCGCTGCTGTTCTGGACGGCAACGCGGGGGTGATCAAATGCACGCTGAACGAAATCACTGACGAGACCAACCTTGATAAGGGGCTTTCGTTTTTACCCATTATATGGTCATTCGGAACCATAGTAGGGTGCGTGCAATTATTTGTAGTCTATCATATGGAACTGAATGTGCGGGAACTGGGCCTAGTCCTTTGGTTGGTGGATCATTGCAGCACCCCTATGAGAGATTCGGTGGAGTATTTCGACTGTCGAAATTCTGGGAGACAAATCCTTATTTTTTGCCGTGTGCAATTTCTGCGACATGTTCGATCTCCGCGTTTGTCTTTGCGTTTTTTGTGTTGAAGGAGGTTTGTCCCGTTCTTTTATTGGTCACGAAATTCTACAGCCTGGTGTTCTGCGCAGACCGTTCCTTCCGCTGTCATTCGACGGTCGCAAATTCTGGGCCGAAGGTCGCGTTGTAGTCCATTCGGTGGGAATACACCAGCGACGGTCACCGAACGTCTTCCTTTGATACCTCCCCGAGACATCAACACCGAACACATACCACTACGAGACCTTCTCACCAAACGTGTCCTGACCGTCATTATCAATTATGCATTTCTCGCACTCACCGAGAGATCCTATGTCATTTTACTCCCCGTATTCCTCAGTACTCCCATCGCAAAAGGCGGCCTCGGTATGGAACCGTCTCTCATCGGTGTCTGCATGGCCGGATATGGGATTGCCAATGGTGTAGTATCATTTCTATTTTTCGTGCAAGTCAACAGAAGATTCGGATCGAGGGCGATCTTGTGGAGCTGCCAAATAAGCTTTCTCCTCTGTTACGCATTGTTCCCTGCGATGAATACGCTAGCAAGAGATGAAAATCAGTTGATCCCGGCTGTGTGGATCATGTTGATCGCCCAGCTTGCACTGGCTACAATGCAAAGCATGGCATACAGTGGGTGTCTCTCGATATTTTACATTTGTTGTACATTCCTTGATTTTAAATCTATGTTTTTATTTTATTTTCATTTTGGCCGGAAAAGGTGCTCTCTTCATTTTTCTTGCAACTGCGGTTCCTACTCGCTCAGCGCTCGGTGCAACAACTGGGCTTGCGGTAACCATATCATCTATGATGCGTGCCATCGGTCCTGCCGGAGCAACGTCACTATTCGCAGTCTCTGTTGAATATCATTTATTTGGCGGGACATTTGTCTATGTCGTTCTTTGCATGGTTTCAATGGGTGCGTCATTGGCGACTACCTTGTTACCCGCAGTAGCGTGGTCTAGAGAGAATCAATGAATAGCGGGTAACCATTATTGAGTCTTTGAAAAGATAAACTGCAATCTTCCATATGTTTCCAGCATTTAAGGCACCCTATTCTTGTTTCTGTCCATTGAAGTGGACAAAAAAGCAAACTGCAAGGATTCGGTCATATGATAGCCATTCTGTCTGGAAATCAATATAGAGTTTTTTCAACCCATTAAACAGCTCTGGGTAATGATAAAAAGATCTCACAATGCCACAAGAAAAACAGTTTTTTTTTCAGTCAGTTGGTCCTGACAGTGAGGAGATGACCCAGTAGAGATCCTAAACCAATGCCAAACTGATTGGCCGAACAATGCATAGACTAATCAAGTGCCGAATACAGGAGTCAGATGTGGACTGATGTAAGAGGGATATGCCGTCAGAGCTAAGAATAGGCAGCTCAGTCTCAGATGGGTCTGCCCAGACCAAACACCCTAAATTTTGACTCAGGTACCAGGAGTATAGTCGACAGGTATCAGGGAATCGAGTTTGCATTACCTTTAGGTCCAATCAAGGGGGTAAAGTATACTGAAGAAGCAAGGCATGGACAATGGGTATATAGGTCAGAGGGCTCACTAGCAAGGGATCCTAGATTTTGTTCTTAGGATATTTCCTCACTCCTCATGTATCCATGTTTCATTGGGGTTTTCTGTCTCCTATTTGTGTAGTATATAGTCTATGTATTGGAGAGCTCTTTTGTCATTATATCATTGGCCTGAAATTTGTGAAAGTAATTTGATTATCTATTCTGTATAAATTGACAGATATCTGTTACTGCTTTGATCCTCATACTCTTAGGCTCTTTATCTTTTTTCTCCAATTTAAAGTCTTTTGGGGCCTTGCTCTATGTAAGACTAGTCTACAGGTAATATAAACTATTTTTGTTTCCATCTCTCCCTTGTGATCTTTAGCTCTGCATGTGCCCCACTGGCTAAGCCAAGGGCATGTCTGGGCCTGGTGAGGCGGCGATATATATGTATGTGGTTAAATGTCCGACTGTGGCAATTGTGGACGCAATATTTAATTTAAAGGGGTATATATTGCACCTATCTCTGCACACCCTACGTCAAATGACCCAGCTTATATGTCCACTCGCATGACATACATGTCATATGTTATATATAACTCTAGGGGATATCGAGTATTAACCATGGAAGATTGGAGAATACACAAGATTTTTTTTTTTGTTTGCAAAGACTCGCTATGGTTAACACCGTCACTCGATAATATTCTCTCTGGTCTCTGGGCCGATGTTAGCATTGTTACATTCAACTTGTATTTTCCATTTGCTTTCAGGCCTCCTAGGCCTCTTATTATTTTGATTGTTGGGTTTTCCCAGCTTTCTTCTTTCTTTGTTGTTTTTTTTTCCAGAGCTTTTTTGTGTTTTTCCATATTTCCTCTCTGCCCTCCACTTCACATTCGAACAGAATGTGTTTCATGGTTTCTATTTTTCCCCATTGCTTGCATTGGTGTACCCTGGGATGTTCAACCAATATTTTCCAATTTTTATTCTTTTGTGTAACAGCTTCTATATGAAGTTGCTTATGTTTCTTCTTATTGTGTTCCTTTTCAGGCCTTCCTATATTCTTTCTTCTTTGATTCTCATTTTGAATTTACTTTCCATTTCTTTCTTTGTTTCTTCAATGTTTCTTTTGCTTATTTTTGTTTCTGCTTTTCTTTTTTGACTTTTCATTATTAGTGCATATGCCAGTTTCTGGGTCATTTTTGATAGTCTTTCCCCTTCCAGTTTATATCATCTCCTCTTTTTCTTCATCTGTTGTTTCCAATTTCAATATAATGGTCTTTCCTCTGGTGTCCAGTTTGTATTTTGTTTTCAGGATCATTTCTTTGTTTCCCTCATTTCCAAGCCATCCTTCATCCTCCCATACTTTCACTTTTTCTACTAACAATGTTGGAGCATTCCCTATGTCCGTAACAATTGTTAACTTATCTCCTTTTGGTATTTTTTTGGCTGTTTTCATTATTGCCCATAGCTCAGCATCTTTTCTTGTTTGATTTCTCTTTGGAAGTCTATATCCTCCACTGAAGGCATTATTTCCTGGGCAGTGTATTCCCGCTCTAGCTTTTGCATCTTCTGTTTCATTGCTTCTACACACTCCCATTGTGTATGCTTTCCATTCTTTCCCCATTTTCCTGGTTTTCCTTGTTATCGGAGGCTTCTCATTCTCTTTGCGTGCTTCTGAAAATATCCTTATTGTGTTCTCTATGTTTTCCCTTTCTGTTACATCAGGGTTGTACAGGTTTTCCGCTCCTGGGTTGAACTCTTTACAGTCCTGTTTCCTCCTTTCTGTGTGGTCCAGGTTGTCATTTTCCTTATCTTTTCCTATATTC
>QLPI01001715.1:0-18847 GCA_003314275.1 Chroogomphus rutilus
GACGAGTGGCTGGACTCTGCCTCGAGATCCTTTGTGAGCATATTTCGCTATAAGCCGACCTTTGCAAGCGCAGTCCACATTCAGATAGGCTATTATTATACTGTGGCTCGGGTCCATATGTTTGAAAAGACTGTGACCATTGGGATAGGGTGTCTCCAAGTGGTCACGTGAAATGGCCAGTACGTGACGTATGTGGCACGGATTTTCGTGCAGTCCATACGTACACACTATGCTTCTGGACAGCAATGCGCATGGAAGGAACACTCGAGCACTGAATATTTGTTAAACTTTACAGACCCCTTTTGTAACACACATGGATCACTGATTATCATATGAAAACTGAAGAACAGCAACCCTTCTAGGTGAACCATAACCCATGCATTCTGGCTCCTGCATGGCCACACTACACATGAAGTTATCTTCATGCCCTGTGGTTATATTGTAAAGTTGAACAGTCCCACCACAGGAATGATTCCACAGTGTACTACCATTGATGTCAGGGGACTACCAGTTTATTCCTTTTTCTTTCCTTTTCTTCCTCTTGCTACCTTGTTTTCCTTATTCCTTTTATTTCTATTACTTCTCTAATCATTCCCTTATTCTTCTTCTTCATCCCATTACTGTAATCCCTTCTCTTTTGTCTCCTTTGCTAGTTATGACAGATTTGTTACATCACAATAGCTTTACAGTTGCTGCTTAGGTAAGGGGGTCCTTAGTTCTTTCTCTTCTGGACTCCCTACCAGGTAAGCAGCTCACATATATCTAGCTACCTTGACCTTTATATATTTACTTCAAGACTGTCAAGTACACATACCAAGATCCCAGTAATTCAGCAGTGCTGACCAAGCAGTCATCCTATGTCCACATACAAGAGTCCACACCACATGCATAACATCACTTGGTAGGCCAGTCTCAGCTCAGCACATCCACCACCCACATTCCTTGCCCTTACCCCTCACTCATGTTACCTCAATCACCATCCATTAATCCCACCCTATCCGCTCCTTAATCCTCAACCTTGAGACATCCTGTCCTTGTTTTATCCTCAGCTGCCATCATTGTTTTATAGCCTGGCACCCCCTATTGTCTTATCCCTGGCCACATTCCTATTATTCTATCTTTTATTGTTCTATTTCTGTTTGTATTCCTCCATTCTAATTTTATTCATTGTGGACAATACCCACATGCTCTGCATACCTTATTGTCCCACATTCCTTATTCCACATGTTGCTTCTTAAACCTATATAAGTAGGGCATGCATGTACATATTTCCTCATTCTGTGTATCGACTAGGCTTAGGCCCCTTATCTTCTCTTTCCCCTGCAAAGTCCTCCACTCAGGCCAGCACCTCTGGCACTCCCTGAGTATCCCCTCTGTCCCAAATCAGTGGCATGCACGGCAAGTAGGGCACAATACACAAGTACATTGAAGCCAAAGCCACCCTGACTGGCCTGCAGGACTTGGCCATTACATACCTGACCTCTCGGTATTCCCAAATCCTGACAATGACCTCCCTACCAGTTGTCTGATAGTATCTGTAGGTAAACTCTAGGTTCAAGTCTCTGGTTAGGTTGCAGGGCTGTGATGTTTCCTGCTGTTGGCCTCTTAGCAGATACTGTAATCAGTACCTGAGTAGGTTTTCCTTACAGTTGACTGTCAAAATCACAATTTGAGCTTGGTCATATTGGAATATGGGGCAGGCTAGGTTCTTGTTGAGGTATTCCTCACTAAGATATTAGGGGAATGGCTAGGAAAATAGGACAATAATACTGTGGATTTTCCTGTGATTTTAGTTGTATTTATTGTTAGAAAAATTGTGATCCTATTGCTATTCTACTGGGAGGTGAGTCCCAGCCATACAATAGAGATTCTATGATGGGCATCACATCAACCCTTGATGTGTGATGTATTAGATGGGTTGGTTATAGAATGTGACAGCTACATTTATACTACTGAATATGACCATACTAGAGTAGATCACCCTTATAATGTGGCTGGACAAACTTTTTATTATATACTTCTGAGAGGCTGTTAATGTCAGGGGACAGCCTCCTACCCTCTAATGTGTACTCTTTTCTCAGTATATATTTTATTTTCTACCTTCCTCCCTCCGTTAATGCCTTGGTTTAATTCTTATTTGCACTTGTTCATTGACTGTGACATGACTTACTCATGTCACAGTCACTAGCTATATAGTTTTGCTGCTTAGGTAAGGGATCCTCACCATTCTCTTCTAGATCCCCTTACCAGGTATATACCGATATTATACTTAGTCTTCTTTTAATATATATTCACTTTCTGATCCCCTTACCAGGTATGTACTGATATTGTACTTAGTCTTCTTTTAATACATATTCACTTCTGGATCCCCTTACCAGTATCTGATTGGCTCTGTGGGTAGGCTTTAGGGTTCGAGTCCCTGAGTCAGGCCTAGGGAGAAGGCCAGGACTGGGTAGTGTCCCACTGGTTCTAGCTCCTAGCAGTTTCCCAGGAATCAGTACCCATGTAGGTTGTCCTTACAGTTAAGTACATGACACCAAGCTTCAGTTCACTCAGTTGTACCAGCCAAACAATCTTCACCATCTAATCCCATACACAAGTGACAAGTCATTCTTTACTAGTACAAGGATTAATTCACTCGGTCATACCAGCCAAATGCTAAACATCTAATTCCATGCACAGGTGACCAGGTCATTTACAAGTTACTTAGTATGTTGGTCTTGGTTCAGTACATTCATCATTCACATTTTCTTTTATTCATCATCAATTACTCCTATCCCATTTATTCTTTTATGCTCTGTTCCATTCTCCCTCAGGATGTTTCTGTTGTTTTATTTTCGGTCACATTCCTCATTGTTTTTAGTTTGGTCATGTTCTATTATTCTATTTTTGGTCATTGTAGACAATGCTCTACATCTTGTTTCTATACCTTATCTCTTTTGCATACCTTATGCTACCCTGTTCTATATTTTCCACCTCCAGTTCTTAGACTATATAAGTAGCATATGGATGTATATGCTTGTTCATTCTGATTATTGACTTTGCAACCCATCTGTCCTCCTGTCCTAAGTCCTTACTTGGGCCAAGACTCTTGGCATACTCCCGAATTATCTTCTTTCTGAAATCAGTGGCCATATAGAAGAGAGGTACAATGTACAAGTATGTTGAAGCCAGCCACATGAGTTCAGTCTATAGGACTTGGCCAATACCCTGCCAGCATCATGTAGTCAGTACTATTGCATTAGTACTCAGCCCATACATCCTCAGCACTTCTGTGCTTGACAGACTTGGCAGATACCATGCCAGCATCGTATCCTTGGTACTATTATACTAGTATTTGGCTCACACATTCTTGGCTCCTCAGTATCATCAGAATCAAACTATCTTCTGTATTTCACTTCTTACAATATGCCTCCTTGAACTAGATCTGTGACCCATGCTAAAAGCAGCCAGCTCACACCTATGGTTTTGCAATGAAGGGTACGTGATGTCTCTGACACTCTGCCCTTCTGCATCAGTTATATCCCACCACTAACAATCAAACTTCAATGTCTTGTCTCTCCAATCGAGCAGCATTCATACATTGAAGAGGTGGTTGATGAGGATATCAAGTACAAAGATAATAGCAATGGCAATCAAGAACTTCATTTGGTAGAGGAAGAATTTGGTTCAGTAGACTATCAGGAGGGTACTGAGGCTGGGGGACAGCCTTAACAAGGTCAACAGGTGCAGGCAGTACCTTTAGTACCAGCCATGCCTACTCCTCCTTACATCCCTGGGGCTGTGTCTCCTCAACTCAGGCCAGCTCTTCAGGCCAGGCCCCCTCTGGGTCTGGCCAACAATGATGTTTTAAATATGATCCTCAAACTCAGCAGAATGGCCCAGCAACATTGCCAGGACAGTCAGGCCACCAGGATTTGTGAACCAAATCCCTTTGATAGGACTGACCTAAAAAAGCTAAAAGGCTTTATTTTTTTGTCTAGAATGAATTTTCAAATATGGCCCAACTCATTCCCTAATGACAGGCAGAGGTCAACTGCATGGTCTCTAACCTGAAGGGAACAGCTTTGGAATGCTTTGAGCCTTATTTGACTAGCAACCCCAATACAGAACCTCATTGGCTGAGTGACTTGGAACTATTCATCAACAAGCTACAAATCAACTTTGGTTTATGGGATGAATAAACCAATGCCAAACTCACTCTTGAGAAGTTAAGCATGTAGGACAAGCATAAGGCAACAAGGTTTTTTTTAGAATTTTACAGGCTTTTGGCTCTTGTTAACTACAATGACAATGCTCTCCTTTAAAAGGTGTATATGGCTTTACTGAAATGCATCAAACATGGCCTCATCCACTTCAACAAACCCTGTAGTCTCAACAAGGTATGAAATCCTGTTCAAATGATCAACATAAGGTATTGGGAAAGGAAGGTGGAGCAGGCTAGGGAGGGTAGTAGTAAGCCAAAGAAAGATTTGAAATTGGACAAGCCTGGCAACAAGCCCACCCTGAACAAACCCTACCAAGGTAACAACAACAATAATGGTAGCAAGAACAACTCAAACCAATCAAAGGGCAAGGACATGTGGAGGTTCTGTGATGGTATAGGGTTGTATGTTGTGGGAAGGACCTGGCTATGCTGCCAAAATTGATGGAAGAATGGATGGAGAGTTGTACAGGCAGATTTTGGATGATGAGCTTCAGGCTAGCCTGGAGTATTATGGTAAAGATTCTACTGACATTATTTTTCAACAGGATAATGACCCCAAGCACACATGCAAGAAGGCCACTGAGTGGTTTTCTGAACATGGCTATGAGGTCATGAAGTGGTCAGCTCAGTCCCCTGACCTAAACCCCATTGAACACCTCTGGACTATTGTCAAAAAGTGTCTTTCTGACTATGAACACCCCCCTAGTAGAGTGCATGAGCTATAGGAGAGGATTAGAGTGGAATGGGAGAAGATAGAGCCAGAGGTATGTCAGAAGTTGATTGAGAGCATGCCTAGAAGGGTGCAGGCAGTGATGAGAGCAAATGGGGGCTTTACCAATTACTGATATATACCATTTCTTATTTAAAAAATGTGAGGGACAAAACTGTTCAAATGTTTGATTTTTTAAAATAATTAATATCTCAAAGAATATTGAGAGTTACCTAATCATCTTGATTGTGACCACAAGTTCAGAAGCAGGGCTATCTCCACTAATTACATCATATTTCTTGATTATGTAATACTCCCGTTATTTACAGTACAACACAAATGTTCAAAACACTTGAATGGTTTTGTCCCCTACTGTATGTCAATCGGAAACCCCTCTAAACTCTCATCATGTCTCCCTCGTAGATTACCTATGTGTGTTCTGACATGGTCGTATGTCATCCTATCTCGTGTAAGTCCATCTTGTATTCATTGTAATCCCTTCCTCCGCTAATCCTGCCCTTCCTCTTTGCATCTTGTCCTCTAATCCTGTTCCTATGTCTCGAATCTTATCACATGCGTCTATCTCCTCATACAAAACTATATTTCACATGTCATAGTTAGCTCCTTTACTCCTAACAGTCTATGTACTTAAACATGCTTGTACAAGGCAATGTTCATCAGTTTTACTATCACTCAAGTCAGATAAAAACCATGAGTCTTAAAATATTCTTCACTCTTTTCTTATCTTTTTATTTTTTCCTTGTACATAATATTTAAGTGCAACGGGCATTAACCTTTTGCTTGACATCTTAATCTATAACAAATTGAAGAGTGAATTAAATGGAGATATATTCTATCTAGACAAGAAGGCCATACTGGCCATGGAGTGCAAATTTTTGAGGAGGGCCACTGTCAAGCTTCGGGTACTAACAGACTTCAGTACTGCCGAGGGGTGTTGGCAAAAGGTTGGGCGGACTATGGCCAAGTCCTGCAGGCCAAGAGTAGTGGTGTTGGCTTCAACGTGCTCGTGCGTTGCGCCCTACTTGCCATGCATGCCACTGGATTTGTAACAGACAGATACTCGGGGGGATGCTGATGATACCGGCCCGAGTTGAGGACTTAACAGAGGAGAAGAAGGTAGAAGGGCCTAAGCCTAGTTGATACCCAGAATGAGGAAATATGTACATGTATGTCCTACTTATATAGGTTAAGAAGCGACATGTGGAATAAGGAATGTGGGACAACAAGGTATGCAGAGCATGCAGTCATTGTCCATAACAAGTAAAATTAGAATGAAGGAATGTAAATGGGCATAGAACAATAAAGGATAGGATAATAAGAATGTGACCGAGGATAGGACAATAGGAAATGCCCAATTATAAAACAAGGGCTGTAACTGAGGATAACACAAGGGCAGGAAGTCCCGAGGTGAGGAGTAGGCATGGGATGGGAATGAGGAATGTGACCGATATGTGCGTCGAGCCGAGAACAACTTCGTCAAGTGACTTGTACTTGGTTACTAATGGAGTATTTTAGTTGGTATCGCCGAGTTACTGGATCCTCGGTACGTGTACTTGACAGCCGCAGTGACAAGCAAATTGTCACTTGCGGACCTCTCCTCCTTGCCGAGCAGATTGTGGAACACCTTTTCCTGGTCAGGAGAAGAGCCAGACTGGCAAGCATGTCAACTGGGTCAGCCGCCTCCTGGGACCCACATCCCTGTGGCCGATATATCGCACAGAAGCTTATTTGAATAATCCATCTGACTGTTCAAAACTTGTTGACTGAGTTCAGTTGGCCATGGGGTGATCAACCGACAATATCCATGCCTAGTCTCAATCTCTAACATTAATTAATGTCAAATGACTCAAGTATGAGAACAGCCCAGAGGAAGCTAGAGCAATCAGAAATTTTAGGAGAACAATAAAATCTTTTCAGCATTATATGATTTATTGGAAAGAAAATTAGGACTAGACAGGATTAAGATGTACAATAACAACCTGTCCTGAAGCATATCCAAAACATGCTTTGGATTTAGAGAATGAATATCTGAAAAAGCCACGAAACTCAGGGGGGAAATAGCAAGGTACAAAGGGAGGGTCTGCAAGAATCCAGTCCTTATTGAAAGATAGAGACACAAGATGCTCCTCTGGGGGAACGATTTGAAATGCACCTAGGAAGATGTGGGTAACTCGGCTTCCGTCTGGCAATGCGATGGATGCGGATTTGGCCAATGGAGTCGATTCACCGGTGATGAAATTCCAGATATGGACTGAATGATATAATGAACCAATGACAACTCGCTTTCCACCAAACAAGAAGGCAACGGATTTCACCCAATGACCATGTCCCTCGAGTACATGCTCTGCTGTCCCGGTAGTGGTATTCCATATCCGGACTGAGCGGTCTTCCGAACCAGACACAACATGTGCACCATCAGCCGAGAAAGCAACAGACCGGACGTCATCTGAGTGTCCCTCAAGTATGTGCTGCACCTTCCCTGTCGTGGCATTCCAAATCTGGACAGAGTGGTCCGCCGAACCAGAAACCACACGTGTCCCAGCAGGTGAAAATGAAACGCACCGCACCGGGCCTGAATGGCCCTTCAGTGTGTGCTTTAACCGGCCTGTAGCCACACTCCATATCCGCACCGACTTGTCGTCAGAACAAGACGCGATTCGCTTCCCATCTGGGGAGAAGGCTAAATAATTCACATCATCGGTGTGACCGTCGAGCACATGCTCGACCTCTCCAGTGCTGGCATTCCAGAGCCGAATTGAGTTGTCTGCTGACCCAGAAACGACCCTTGCGCCATCAGGCGAGAATGCTACTGACCACACCCTACTGGAATGTCCCGTCAGTGGGCGTTTTCTCTTTCCCGGAATCACATGCAAAACATGGGCTATCTTGGATGAGATGCGTGATCGTTCACGTGAGACTGTGCCTGATCCGCGGCCTGTCTTTAATTCGCTCACATTCCAAATCCGGACAGAGGAATCCCCCGACCCAGAGACGATCCGTGTCCCGTCACAAGAGAATCCAACAGACCACACTATACTCGCATGTCCCTTCAGCACATGCTCTATTCTTGCCGTCCTCGCATTCCAGATGCAAATCGAACAGTCAGAACAACCAGCCGCGATTCGTGTCCCATCACCTGAAAAGGCAACAGATAACACCTCACTCGGATGACCCTCCAGGATGTGCTCCATGTCCCCGCTGGTAGCATTCCAGATGTGGACTGGCCAGTCTTCGGAACCAGACACGACACATGACCCGTCGGGGGAGAAAGTGACAGAATTAACCTGACCTGAATGACCCTTCAATATGTGCTCTATCTCTCCCTTGGCTTCGTTCCAGATTCGCACTGTCTGATCATAGGACCCAGACACGACACGTGTACCATCGGGCGAGAAAGCCACAGACCGCACCCAATCGGAATGTCCCTCTAATTCCTGCTCTGTCTCTCCGGCACCAACATTCCAGATCCGAATGGACTTCCACGACCCAGACACAACACGCATCCCGTCAGGTGAGAGAGCCACAGACTGCACTGCATGTGAATGTCCCTCATATATGCGCACCGTCTCTCCTGTATTTGGATCCCAGAGCCGCACTGACGTGTCTGACGAACCAGACACGACACGTGTCCCATCATGCGAGATGGCAACACAACGCACCCTGTCTGAATGCCCCACTAGTATGCGTTCCAGCTCGCCAGTCGCCGTGTCCCAAATACAAACAGACTTATCATTTGACCCAGATACAACTCGGCGGCCGTCACCAGAGAACATCACGGAGAATACAATTGCGCGGTGTCGCATGACATGCTCTGATGTCAGCCTCCATGAATCTTCCAGACCCACGACGACTTTAGCTTGAGGTCCACTGCATAAGGATGTCGCATATTTCTGTCGCAGTAGGGACTGTTTAGGAATCCATGTGAATGCCGAGCGATAGGTGTTGAGGCAGTGGTGGCTGATGGCCTCAAATCCCATCTGGAGGCATCTACGAGCATCATCAAACAGCAACCCGTGATCGTTGTGAATTATCGGATATTTCTGACACTTTGGTGAGCTAGAATTCATCTCCAATCAGTGAACTCACTGATATTGCCTCTTTTGCCTTTCGAAGGGACTTGACTCCGGATTCTAGCTCACCAAAGGCACTGAGGCACTCGAACCAGTGCAAGAGATGGTTATCGGCGAATTCAGAAACAGCATCGATCATCGTTGATGATTCAGCAGGGGACAACGCTTCTAGAAAATGAATTGCCCAATGCACACAAGAGTATCGGAGGGCCTCCGGAATGATGTCAGGATTTGTGATTTCATGGGAGAGTGTCCCAATATTCCCATCGTCCAAGTCACAAATATTACGACGAAGCGACCTATTTGTATGTCCAAGACAGTTGATGGCCAATTTATGGTGTGCATCTGATACATCTACCCTGTGTCCTGGGCAGCGCTTGGGATCCACGATGAATTCACGGAATGAGGTATGAAAGATGTTGACGTGTCCATGATTGGTAGAGGGGATATGGATTACCGAACGAAATCGAGATAGGTCAATTTCAACCTGATCACGTGTCTTCTCTAACAAAGAAGCAATCCCAGTGAGGGTCAATGGGCTTTGAACACAGACCACCGCGGCAAGCAAATCCTGCCTCGCCATCTTTTCTTTATCAGTCAGGAGATTCCTGAATGCCGCGTCCACAATCAAATTGTAGAAACTGTCCAGAGATGGGAGAGGCAACGCCGAACCTGTGAGTTCAGTAATACGCGTCCTGGGATTCACGTCCGTGTCATCAATATATCGCACGGCGGTGGCAGCGTATATGAATAGTCCATCCGATTGGTCAAGGAGACTCTTTACCTCAGATTCGGTTGGCCAGGGAAGGTTAGGTTCAGAATATCCGCGTTTGGTCGCTATTTTGGACAGTGAAGATCTCAAATATGTTTCAATATCGGTTTGTTCATTGTCCATTAATGACCCTTTGTGAAGCGAAAATTCCTGAAGAGAAGTTTCAGGACTATGAAGGAAGGATGTGGTGATCCATGTCTCAGGTCGGCTTGTAATGAAAAATTTAATAGGTAGGTCCATGACACCATTAAGGATCGTCTTGATCAACAGCTCTACTCTCCTATGTTCAGAGCATTCGTCCAACGCATCTATAACAACCACATTACTCAGTGGATGTTGGCTTTCCATGAGAAGCTTAATGGGCTCTATCACCAGAGACTTGAACTGGTCGGAGAGTGAGTTGAGATCTGCCATATCAGGTGTGTTGATAAGGAGATCATGCATGACTGCTCGGATTCCAGGGTTAGACCGAGCAAGCATGTTGGCAATTGTAGGAATGATCCGTGTTGCATCAGATAATGCTAAGCTTGAGCGAGAACAAAAAAAGCTGGCTCCAAGGATCTTTTGCTCATCCAAACGCCGGCTGAGAGTGTGTGCGATGCTTGTCTTTCCCGTTCCAAGCTGACCATTCAGCCAGTAGACCTTTGGAGCTGAAACATCGTGCGCCCATCTTTCGAGGTCTTCCAATATCCGTACACGCGTGTTCTCCATGCACCCGAGGTGTTGGACATCTTCAGCGGCGTTGCGTGTGTTGTAAGATGCCCTTTCAGCAGGTTTGAGCAACCCTAACACATCGACGGGAGGGTCTAAAAACATATGAGGCTGGGCGTGAAAGGCTCTAAGTGTGCCGCACTTACTATTGGTGATCGCTATATTCAAATCACCCTTTGGGTCTGCAATCGACAAAAAACATCTCAGCTCTTCGAGTCTGAGTCATTGTTCAACAAGCATCCTTACTGAAGGTGACATTTTTCCAGTCAAGGTGTATGCCCCCCGACGAAGACGTAGATTGTGGATTGGAGTGCACGAGTTCCGACATGAGAATGTTGGGTAGCTGGCTTTCACGATGGTGGTGTCGATGGGTCGAACGCAGAGACGTGGGTATGTGCACTAAAAGTTCCCAGGCCAAGGCCATGCCAGCGTCAGATTGACAGCTGGCCAATAGAATTGTGCTCGTGGCGATACTACGCGTCCATTCCAGTGTTTGGCACCAGTCTGGTTCCTCAGGCTGACTGTGATTTGCCCTACTTTTTAAGATTTTGTTTCCACATATAGTCTCATTTACACTTGCAATTTTGCCAAATACAAATAGAATTATGAATCGTTCATCTGGTGCCGCTGTACGCACAGCACCGGAAGCAATTCTGTTGTTAGCTTGGCAGATATCGTCGCCGATTCATTACATCAGTATGACCAAGCGTATGCGTGCTGTGGCATAATTGAACAATTATCAATGTCTGTTGAATATGTTGGGTGCAAACTTGCATTCACCCCTGAGAGAGCAATCTCAATATATTGTAGTATTATGTTGATTTCGGTATCATTCTGTGCGCCTTTGAACTCTTTATTTTTCTCAATTTTCTTTGTATTTTTACCCTCATTATTGAGGAAGCTATTCGTGTTCTACTATGTACGCTACTTACGGGCGCTTGTCCACGCACGACGCGACTAGCGTGGCCAGCTCCCTGGATTTGGAACCGGCAGCCTGGCTCAAACCTTCGATAGGGTCAAGGGCTGGCTGCAAGGTATATGCGGGTGAGACACGACCCGCGCAAGCCTCCCTCCTCAGTTATTGACTATACTGAGGAGGTGAGTTGTATAATATTATGTACAAAGCCTCAGGGCTAATTTCTCTTTTAATTCCTTTGTAAGATAAATAAATTAGGTATATTTTCGAATATACATCTCAGTTATTGACTATACTGAGGAGATAAATAAATTAGCTGCCTAAAGAATTCTTCAATCCTACTGTAATTGCTCATAATCTCATCAGAATAACCAAGAGAGCTTTGCAACAGATGCACCCTTACCTGGATCTATGAAATCTGATCCAGAGGGAGGATATGTTGGGATATGCGAACAGTCGCGGTTTATTATTCTTCTCTTTTTTCATGCCTATGGCTTCCCGGCTTAATTAGAAACTCCGCCAGTAGATATCTGGGTTGTTTAGCGCGTGAAACGTCTCATCTTCTTGATTCGAAGTTGAGACGTGAGTACTATTTGTCCCGCTATCTTAGTAGCGACTCTAACTTTAGTTCTTAATTGTTCCTAGGTAACTACTTGGAATACATCTTCTTGATTTGAAGTTGAGACTTGTTCCTAGTTGCAACAGGTTATGGGCCCCAGCCGACATTGATATCCCCTATGTCGTCTATTCCACTACCATTAGCTTCTGACTCTACCTCACTTGCAATCCCTAAACTACGTGATGATGGCTCTAACTGGTCTGACTATGAGCCTCATCTATGCAGAGCAATGGGTGCAAAAGGGCTATGGCTGCACATAGAAGGAAAGGTGGTTGCACCTAAACCCTACGTTGAACTCAACGGAATCCCCATCCTATCGGATGGAAAGACCCATGCGACAGAAGAACAAATTAAAACCAGAGAAACCTGTATTGTTGAATTTGATAAACATGAATGTTTAGCTCAACATGTTCTACTCTCAACAACCTCTGTCTGCCTAGGGTCTATGATCAAAAACATGAACACAGCAAAGGAAATGTGGGAACAGATCAAGAAGGATGCTACTACCAAGAGCATCTTGTTCTTAATCGATGCTGAAGAACAGCTTAGCTCCATGCACCTTGCTGACTTGGATGATCCCCGAACATACCTGAGCGATCTCAATCAACATTTTGAGCTCATGATGAAGCGTCACAATAATCTGATCGAAATGGGCTCACTGTTATCAATCACACGACTATCTACAATAATCATATCGTCACTACCTCCATCCTACCGCTCTGCAATCCAAACCATCACAGCATCAGAAAGGATTGGTATGATCCAATGTACTGCTGGAAAACCCAAAATGACACCTCTCAACCTTATATCCTTTTTTTCACCAAAGAAGCGCAGCACCATCTTATTCAAGATGAGTGTTCAAAAGAAGCTGAATCAGCTCTTATAGCGGACCAAAGAAGACAGAAGAAACACACCAATAATAAAGGCAAAACCTAGCCAAAGTCAAACTCCAATGACCAGTGTGAAAACTGTAATAAAATTGGCCACATCGAGGAAAACTGTTGTGCGAAGGGAGGTGGAAAAGAGGGCCAAGGCCCAAGGCAAAAGAAGGCAAACAAAACCCAAAATTTACCCAAAGCAGCCATTGTTGCCGATGCCAAGGAGGAAGGTGAAAACCTTTTTGCATTTACCTGTACTTCCGACTTCACAGATATAGCACAATCTTTAGAGCTACCAAGAAACCAACTTGGAGCATGTGTAGATAGTGGCGCGAGTAGCCATTATTGCCCAGACAGGTCACAGTTCAAAAATTACCATACTATCTCAGGTCATGAGATCATAGCTGCCAATGGAAGATCACTCAAAGCATTGGGCATAGGCAATGTTCCCATTGACCTACCCAATGGTTCTGGCAAAACTAAAACCATGCTCAAGGATGCTATCCATGCACCTGATATGGCTTTCACTCTCATCTATATCAGCCGCCTTGACCAAGTGAAATGTACTGTCACCTTCAATGATGGAATTTGCACCATCAAGAACCCAGCTGGTAAAACAATGGCTACCATTCCTAGATCTGATGGACTTTATTGACTTGCAATACCAAACATTGACTATGCCAATGTTGCATCAGTCAAGATGAGCATCTATGAAGCTCACCGCAAACTTGGCCACACTGCTCATGCAGCAGTGAAGCATGCAATACTTACTGGCATGATTACTGGCATTGAACTTGACCCACTGTCAAAACCAGAATTTTGTGAGACTTGTGCTAAGGCTAAAGCTGCTCGCCTACCATTTCCAAAGGAATCCCATACTCGTGCAACCCAATATGGTGAACGCGTACATTGGGACCTATGGGGTCCTGCATCGGTTCAAAGTCTCAATGGGAATCTATATGCCGCTGTAAGAATTGATGATGCCTCGCATGAGGTAAAGCTATATTTTCAGAAGAAAAAGAGCCAAACCTTTGACTCATACCGCCGAGATAAAGCTTATATCAAAACACAAGCTGGAAATCATATCAAAGTATGCCTCAGTGACCGAGGGGGAGAATTCCTCTCAAAGGAAGTTACTATACACCAGGATACCAAAGGTACGGTCAGAGAGCTCACCATTCATGATTCACCACCACAAAATGGCACTGCTGAACAAGGTATGCAAACTCATGGTGAACAAACACATGCTCTCCTGCTAGGGTCTGGACTGCCTAGGTTCCTGTAGGAAGAGGCCATGAGACATGCTGTATGGATCCAAAACAGGACTTCAACTCGTGCTCTAAATGGCATGACTCCATATGAAGCAAGACACAAAAGAAAATCTCACCTCGCTGGGATACAGGAATTTGGAGCTGCAGCATATGTCAAAGATATAAAGGCTGGCAAGCTTGAATCCCATGCACAGGTTGGCCGATTTGTAGGCTATGACTCTGAATCCAAAGGATACAGAATCTATTGGCCCAAGAAACATACTGTGTCAGTGGAACGAAATGTAGTTTTTAACGAAAATGACATACATATAACCGATACCATGGTAACAGTCCCAGGCAATGCACAGGCTGAGGGGGAGATGAACAAAATCATCCATGCATCTGAACCTGCACACTCACCAATGCTTGATAACCAACCGCTACTCAACCATGCACTCGCTCAACCTCACCCACCGGATCAACCTGAACCTCCAGAATCTGACATCATATCAGACAACGTACCTCCAACTGGGGAACCTATGCTGGAACCTCATAAGGACCCACAGTTTGGTCGCGGACATCGTTCCAGAAAGCCCCCAGGTGCTTATCATACCCTGCATAAAGGATACATAGCCGCAATCGCACACACCGATAACCCCGATGACCCTTTTGATCTTACACAACCTGAGTGCACACTCCTTGCCACTGGTAGAACAACACCATGTACATTTGATGAGGCCCTATGCGGCTCCAACTGCCATTCATGGCAGAAAGCACTGGATTATGAGATAGGTCAGCTCCAGAAGCTTGGCACTTGGGTAATTGAAGACTTACCAAAAGACCAAATTGCAATACCCTGTTCCATGGTCTTAAAAGAGAAACAAGGTCCTACGCATGACATCAGTGAATTCCGAATACGTGTAGTAGCAGGTGGACACAAACAAATTGAAGGGTATAACTAATTCGACACCTTCTCTGCCACTGCAAAGCTACCTTCGATCCATGTCATACTAGCAAATACTGCATTACTAGACTGGGAAATTCACCAAATAGATATAAAAAGTACGTACCTTAATGTGCCACTAAAGGAGACCATATACATGATGATTCCCTGAGGTGCTATTGGACATGGCCAAAAGGGAAAGGTATGCAGGCTCCTAAAGGGAATCTATGGGTTAAAACAGGCAGGGAGAGGATGGCATCAAGAACTCACCAAAGTTTTTACCCAACACCTCGATTTTAGATGTTCAGCAATTGACCACTCTATCTTTTACCGAGAATCAAAGGATGAGCATAGCAGTTTCAACTGATGACATTATCATTACCTCACGGCGTCTGCAAGATGTCGAAATGCTTAAGAAACAAGTGCGACACCACTGGGACCTGTCAGACATGGGTAACATAAGTTGGTACCTGGGTTTTGAGGTCAAGTGAAATAGAGAAGCACGGACAATCTCTATCAACCAGTGTGGATACATTGATACTATCACAGAAAGATTTGGACTCACCATGGCAAAACCAGTTTCCACACCAATGGACCCTGGAGCGGTACTCATGAAGGAGCAAGGTCCATCTGAAAAGTCACAGATTGAAGAGATGTGCAAAATCCCCTACACTGAGGCTATCGGTAGTGTACTGTGGCCAGCAATGATCAGTAGGCCGGATATTTCCTTCGCTGTTGGGATTCTTGCGTAATTCATCCAAAACCCTGCAAAGTGCATTAGGAGGCACTTAAACGTGTCAGTTGCTATCTCAATAGTACCAAAGACACCTGGCTCACCTTTGGTGGACGTGACACAAACCGAATACGCATGTTCTGCGATGCAGACTGGGCTTGCCAGAGTCACTGTCACTCCATATCAGGATATAGCTTCTATTTTGGTGAGGGTGCAGTGTCCTGGAGCTCAAAGAAACAGTATATTATTGCGCTGTCAAGCACAGAAGCGGAATACATTGCACTTACCCATGCAGCCAAGGAGGCACTTTGGCTACGAGCATTCCTTACCAAAGTCCAAGGTTTAAGCTATGGGGCTATCACTATCAACTGTGACAATCAAAGTGCAATTGCGCTATCGAAAGACAATAAGTTCCATGCACGGATGAAACATATTGACTTGCATTACCATTTCATCTGTGAATGTGTAGCAAACGGCCACATCGCTGTCCACTATGTCCCAACCAACGAGAACATGTCCGACGTATTGACAAAGGCCTTGCCAAAACTGAAATTTAATGAGTTCGTTAACGCACTAGGACTAGGGACTGGACTGTAATGGCACTGCATTGCTCGAGGGGGAGTGTTGGGATATGCAAACAGTTGCAGTTTATTATTCTTCTCTTTTTTCATGCCTACGGCTTCCTGGCTTAATTAGAAACTCCGCCAGTAGATATCTGGGTTGTTTAGCATGTGACACATCTCATCTTCTTGATTCGAAGTTGAGACATGAGTACTATTTGTCCTGCTATCTTAGTAGCGACTCTAACTTTAGTTCTTAGTTGTTCCTAGGTAACTACTTGGAATACATCTTCTTGATTTGAAGTTGAGACTTGTTCCTAGTTGCAACAGGATATCCAAAGCGAGGTGTATATAGAAATTTTAGGGTTGGAATAATAGGTGTAAATAGAAACTGCATATGGGATCGATAAGTGTAGACTCAGAGTGCTTAGAACTACTTATAGGAATGATGAGTGATGATGGATAGTGGTGCATTTGTTATTTGAAAGGCAATCCCTTTGCTTGTTTTCAGATGAGTATGGCATGAACAAAGAAAAATGAGATGGACACAGAGTCTACAAGCTACTTACCAGAATCACAAACTGGGTTACAGTAGCTTATACATTGATATGTCTGAAAGTATCGCATGATAGGTAGTGAGGGTAAGAATTAAGTTGCAACACTTGCTTTTTGAATTTGGGCCAAGTCACCATTTAAAACAAGCCATGAGTAGCATGATACCAGGCAAATGATCTGGAGGAGTTGAGCTCTGTGAATGCATGGTCAAGCCTCGACTTGGTTCATTGTATAATGTTGGCACTATAACAATACAGATATCAAAGACCAGACTCGTATGTAATAATATCATAACAAACTCATATTCAGGTACTTAATCGATACAGTTATATTCCCTCCTGCTTTCTCATGTTCTGGTGCTGGCATGGCCTTCACCAGTAGACCTTTCCAACTCAACACCCTTGTGTCTGCTTTCTACTGAACCTTCCCCCACCCTAACAGAGTGTAATGTAGGAACTCTTTACCTCCACTGTACGGTCCACATATTCTTTGAGGGGCATACACAAATATCAGTTAAAAGCTCGGAGGAATGGAGTGGTTACTTTGCGTATTTTCTCTGGTATTTATTTTGTATTTTTTTATCTTCTCTATATTGCATGATAACCGTGTGTATGCAATTATATGGCCCAACCGTATCGAGGGTCCTTAGGTGCTGAGCCAGGAAGGTGGGGCGTAGTCGGTGGTATGAGAGTGGGGACTGTAGAACACTTGTCGTGTAGAGACGTAGGTGAAGGAGTATTGTAGGTATAGTGTACTATACCTAAAGATATAATCCTGTCATTTCTGGGGTCTTGTCATGATGATTGAAGTATATGCAGATTTAAAGCTTCGATTGCGTGCACAGGTGTCGAGCTTTCCATTCGATTGAGGGACTGGTGAGGCTGAAAAAGTAGTGTATCTATTCGTTTCTATCTAGTTTTATATGTGAGTAAACCACAGTACTATGAGATAATTTCTCCCCAATGTGGCAGCAGCGCCCTAGATCCAGATGCAGGGT
Source organism: Chroogomphus rutilus (assembly GCA_003314275.1). Taxonomy (NCBI): domain Eukaryota; kingdom Fungi; phylum Basidiomycota; class Agaricomycetes; order Boletales; family Gomphidiaceae; genus Chroogomphus; species Chroogomphus rutilus. Next base: position 17,942 of record QLPI01001715.1, read on the forward strand.
TGCTGCCCTGCATTATGATTCCCCTTCCACGTCATCGACCGCACTATTCATTGAACTATGCTGTGCATAAAAATCTTCATCTTCAATGTGAGTATCCTCTCCTAGATCCTACAGTAGGGGACAAAACTGTTTAAGTGTTTTGAACATTTGTGTTGCACTGTATATAACAGACGTATTAAATAATCAAAAAATATGATGTAATTAGTGGAGATAGCCCTGTTTCTGAACTTGTGGTCACAATCAAGATGATTACACAATCCTCAATACTCATTGAGATATTAATTATTTAAAAAAATGAAGCATTTGAATGGTTTTGTCCCTCACAGTTATTAATGCAATAAATTGTATATACAGGGCTGGAAATCACATGACAAGTCATGTGACATCATGTGAACCTTTTTATAGTTTGTTTCTGTCCAAAAACAGCCAAACATCCCTTGTTCAGAACCATGAAGCCTCTCTCTGCTGCTAAAGTTGACTCTATCATCCAAATGCTCAAAACTGGTCATTCTAGCCACTACATCTCCTCTTACCTTGGTGTCTCTGTTGGCTCTATCTCTACCAGTTGCAGGAAACACTGTCCTGATATACCCAAGGCCACTGGTGGTTGCCCATCCAAGATATCCCCCTCCAACATCCATCATATCATATCACTCATGCAAAGAGGGAAGATTGAAAATGCAACCCAGGGTACCCAGGTGCTCAAAAACATTTTCAATGTGACATCCAAGACTGTAAGGAGGAACCTGAAGAAGGCTGGGATGAAGGCAGTTGTAAAGAGAAAGAAGCCACTTCTTAGTGTAAGGCATAGGAAGGCAAGGAGGGAGTTTGCAGAAGCTCATCTGGAGTGTGTAAGGGCAACCCTCTTACAGCCCCGAGGTATATCTCGGAGGCGAGCTAAGCAGG